>JAGDQP010034881.1:405-19868 GCA_022664845.1 Lepisma saccharinum | reverse complement strand
AATATGAAATTTCGAAGTATGACGGTATATCATCACTAGTAGATTACAAAATATCTGCAAAGACATCATTTTGAATCCAAAATGGCTGACTTCATAATACATTTTCCAGAACGTTTGAACTAGAGATACGAAATTTGGCATAAAGGTGTATTAACAAGAGTAGTTTAGGAATAATTTACATTTTTGAAAAAGTTGTTAACTTGGATCAAAATGGCCGCACAAAAACTTTTTCCACACCATTCGAGCTATAGAAACGAAATTTGGTATGAAGGTGTACCATCACAAGTAGGTAACGGCAATGTAAGAATTTTTTTTAAAAATCGCTTTCTTTAATTCAACATAGCCGCCCAAATACCATTTTCCAAACCACTAAAGCTAGAGAAACGAAATTTGGTATGAAGGTGTACCATCACGAAAATGTTTCAATAAATCGATCAAACCACCGCTATGAGCGTGCAGCCCCCGAGGGGATATGGGAAAAAGTCTGCACAGCATGGGGCGCTGCCCCCAGAAAGTCTAATTACAATAAAGGGGGCGTAGCCCTAAAAATTTGAAGTTGGGGCGCACACGGAATTCTGGGGCAGCACACCCAGCGAGGTGAACCCAGTATATATACGACTCGGTCGCGACCTACAAAAAGCTGTGAAATCCGAACAAAATCACCAGAGGTGCAAAAAGTGCAGCCAAGTTCTTTAGCCCTAAAAAGGTGTGAAATGGTAGACGGACGAGCCAAGTTCCTTGGTGACAGCATGTAAGAGGAACAAAGGAACTTGGCGCGAGCTGGCAACAGCCTTAGGGTTGGTGGCGGTGGACGTAGTGGGTTTTAGAATCCCCACCACCCTTATAGCTTGAGGATCATGAACCTTGCCACCTCGCGCGAAGTTCCTCTGTTCCTCTTACATGCTGTCATCAAGGAACTTGGCTCGTCCGTCTCCTATTTCACCATTTCACACCTTTTTAGGGCTAAAGAACTTGGCTGCACTTTTTGCACCTCTGGTGTTTTTGTTCGGATTAGTATTTCACTATGAGCATATTTCGTATTTCAATATGAGCAAGATAAAACTTAGTTAATATATATTGTACAAAAAACAACCAGTGCACGAACATCGCAATACATTTTCGAATTTAGTCAAAATGTAGAACATGGCGGCACTGCCGGCCTGAGCCTTAGATGCATAAAGGCCATAAGTAAAAAAATCAAATGCAAATCCAAATGGCGCTAGAATGTAAAAATTGTATATTTTTAAAGCGCATTTAAAATAACCAGCCTAAATTCATTGTGTTGCCCACTGCATTTTATTGTAATACAGAATGCAATATTCCTTATGAAGTACTTAGTGCAGTGGACATTCTTCATTCGTCCTTCATTTAGCAGCCAGCTTCCACCCATGTGTCTCAATGTTCTTTGCTCAAATTGAGTTGCGCGCTTCCAGGGCAACGCGTCACAAGAAGTTGTTCGCTTTCCTCAATTTGGGACATTCTGTGCCTAGAAATTCCGGATTATCAGGGATTCGGCATTCCGGAAAGCTTCTTTATTCCCTTCGTCTTGAACTTAGGGTGGTTGCGGGACTATTTTTACATCTTGCGTCTAGTATGTAATCCTGATCTTTTGTTTCAAAGTTGGGGATATACTCTTTTTTCTTTAATAGTCTATATTTTATACAAAAAAAGAACATTTAGGACAAGACTGAACATAGCAGGACAACACAAAACATTGACTCCAGTATGGTCTGTAGAGACATGAAAATAAATTTTCTGATTAGTAACACATACGAATTTCAAAATTTAATACCAAGAAAGTTTTCGTCGTCGTCATGTTGACACTCCGCTCTATGTTTGGTCCTCTGTACCCACCCGAGTCATGGCTGAAAATGGGCTCCGCTCTCGGGTGAGCCGGAATACCAATTTCAATAGTTTCTCCATTGTTGGGAAGGTCACACACACACTATAGGGACACACCTAATACATATTCAAAGAAGAGATAGTTTCCTTAATTGTTTGCAAAATCATTTCGGAATTCCGAAATATTTTCACTAAGATTCCTCTGTTTTGGATCTTTTTTCTACAATGTTATTTACACTGTATTTTCCGTTATTAACCACCACCATACGTAAAACGAAATAAAGTAGAATATTTTAAGCATTCACTTTTGCAGGTTTCCAGCAGCAAGACACTCTGTGGGAAGTTGTTTCTGTATTCCAGCAACATGTTCACTATTCACTGTTTTCGTATTGTTTGTATTTCACGTTGTTTTGTTTATGTTCATATTATTTGCTAGTTTATTATTTTAGTTCGTTTAATCCATGATGGGACTGCGCGCGTATCCCATTGAGCACGCGATGTTAGGATGGATCCTCGGATAAATGGTGTATCTTTTTGATAAATGGGTATCAGCACTCCTCACCTGCGGTTCCGTTTCTCGATGGTCTTGGTGATGTTTTTGTTAATTGTTTTATGTACCACTCCTATTTGTGGCTTCCCCTGAATAAACGTTTTTCTGTGGTATGCAAGATTTTGTTAACGGATTCCCAGAGTACAACCGCATGTCTTCGAAAAATATCTGAGGTTTGCATGCTTTCCAGGATTCTATGTTCTCCTTCTACTAGATGTTCAGTTTCTATACACTTCAGTACTATATGGTCACGGGTGGCAACCAAGTTGCAGTTGTGGCACATATTGTCTTCCACAAGATTCATGTCTTTTCACTTGCTCTTATATTGTCCGTGTTCCGTGAGGAAGTGCATCGATCCATCATCAATCTCCAGATCGATGTTCATCTTCTCAGCCACAACCGGAAAGAAAGCGTAATGTCGTCTTGCGTTCGTGCATTTATTCCAAAATTGTTGCTCTGCACAAGTTATTTCTTCTATTAGCTGTTGCTTGCCTTCAACTTGGATGTCGAGAATTTCGCAAACTTCTCCAAATTATCTGTCTTCAATCAACACATGCCCATAATTGTTTAATCTGGAGGTGCATAGGCAGCGTCTAAGTGGCGATCTACGGTGGTTTCACCGGTGTTGTTTGGTACACTTTTGTTAGTCCTAGCAGTATTTGTTTTTGTGCTCTGCTTACTGTCTGCATTTGTGTGATGGTCCTTATACGGTGATTCCAAACGCTTGTACCATATTCAATTATGGACCTTATGATGACGTCATGGTACGTTTTAGTTAATTTCATTGGTATCTTTAAATTGTTTTTTGCTTATATTTACCAGTTTCTGTGTTAATTTTATAGTTTTACTTGTAGCTCCTTTCGTATGCTCTCTGAAAGTCATCGCTCCTTTCGTATGCTCTCTGAAAGTCATCCCTGAAAATTCTGTTCTCTTTTAATTGATTTGTTATAAATGTTAATTATTAGTTCTCTTCCTATGTTTAATTTACCTTTAATAGAACCAAGTTTACCTTTTGTGCTGAAATTTTTAATTTATTATCCTTGCAACACATTAATTTTAGTGTGTTATAATTGCTTTTTCTTTTATGCTGCTCCGACAGCTTCACAGTTTCACTTTAATATCAACCCGGGATCGTCCGCATACCAAACCGGACGATCCACCTCGTGCATCTTGTTTAATGTATCCATACATGGCTGAAAGACAATATCCCAGAAGACTGGTCCCATCACTGATCACAGGGAGCATCGTTTCTTTGGTTGTTTTCTTCCAACGTTATCCTGCCTTTATTTGTTTATTTTTAAAATAATGTTCAATGTGTTTTCAAAGTTTAGGATCAATGTTTAGTATTTTCAGTTGTTGTATTAGAGCTCGCAACTAGAAATTGTCAACGGCTAATGTAATGTGGAAGGAGATCCCAACAGGATATCAAGTGATGTGAGGTGAAAAATTTTCCGCGGAAAATTTCCACGATATTCTCCCGCAAATAATCCGTTCTAAAAAAACTTTCCACTTTCAAGTATAATCCGCATTAAGCTATAAAATTGATCCAATCCATGTATAGGAATATTAAATAACAGCAAACTATAATTTTCCAATACCATCTTATCAAAACTGGAACCACTGAGCTACGACAAAGCTGACGTGCTTTCCACTGCACCATGCGGGAGCTCCGATATTTAGAATTTGATAATGAAAATTTTACATGGTGTTTCTGTGTGCCAAGTACAGAGTAAAATAAGTGCATTTTAATGTTTATTTAATTAAAAATGCATTAAAATTCCTTCCAAAGATTTTAACAGAAAATAAAAAGTTCTGCGCTGATTTCATTGTATTGAACGTTCATGTATCTTCGATAGAATCGAAACTATATGAAAATGATTCAAATATTCGAGATAATCGGATCATATTCTGTACGTCATGGAACACGTTGCTCTTTTTGTTTCCCAGTTTCACTGCGCAAAGGTATTGTCGGCCGCTTTCGCAGTCTCTTACAATCACATCTCATTCTATGTAGAAAAATAATCAGAGACAATGTAGTTTGATAAGTTAAAAATCCTTTGTGATTTGTATTTGTGCTCAGTTCTATATATTATTGTTTTACTGCACTCTGTGGTGAAAGGTAAATTCGGAAAAGTACATTAAATGTTTCTGAATATTTTTCAGAAATAACGAATGGTTAGCCTTTCCATTTTTATGAAACTACATTATATTTTCATGTATGTACGTACAGCAACAATGTAGAAAAAACAAGTGGAAAAACTTTTTAATTAAATTGAAAATTTTCCTTCGCCTTTTTTATTTTATGAAACTAGAGTATTTTTTTATGTATGTAAGTACAACAACTGATATGACCTTATGTCATATGAAGAAAGCTAGGAGTGTTTTATTGTGTCCATAGAGCTGGATTGAACTAAATTATTGGTTTAAGTCGTTTGCAATTAATTGTTATTTTAAATGACGTTTTACATAATATGTTTATATTTAAAGCCAAACAATTTGAAGGAGCGTTTTTTCGAGTTTTACAAGGTGAACGGTAGATGTCATTGCTTTTGTTGCCTAGAAGGTGAAGTGAGCAACTTTTTTATGGGGAAAGAATTTATTGTTTTATTGTGATTATTAACGACACATGATTTAAAACGGATGAAGGCCATGCAGTTAATCATTTAAAAGTAATTTAATACAAGTTGTTTTATATTGTGAAGTATTATGTACTCCAGTTAAACGTACGGACATGGCATGTAAATATAAAGGGAACCAAGAAAGTTTTGTCGCTTTTTGTGGAGGTCTGTGTTCAATTGACTCTCACACCGCGAGTTGAATGCGAATGGAGATCAGGCGAAGGTCAGTTGTTGGTGTGGGTATAGCCAACATACTACCTAGTCGTGGCAGTTCAGTTACACCGTGAACGTGCGGAAGAACAAAGTGAACATGGGACCTCCACAGAGCATCATAAGGGCGTGTATGCTGTAGGAGTTCAAACTGGGGTCAAACGCAGCTACAGCGGGTCGAAGATATGCCAGGCCTTTGGTGAGGGTGTCGTGACTACGCGGACAGCACAGCGGTGGCTTACCAAGTTTAAGGACGGTGACGAAACACTCGAAGACGTACCACGTGCAGGAAGACCAACACAGGTACCAAATGAAGATCTTCAGGCAGCAATTGAGGCGAACAGTGGCCAGACATGTGAGGAACTGGGACTACAATTCAGTGTGAGTGGAGAAACCATTCGGCAGCACCTCCATCAACTTGGGAAGCACTACAAGTTGGGTCCATGGGTCCCACATGATTTGACTCCGGGCCAGAAGGCAACGCGAGCAGACAACTGTGTTTCTTTGCTGTCTCGTCTAAGGAAGGAGCCACTTCTGGACAGGGTGTTGACATGTGATGAGAAGTGGGTCCTGTACGAAGCTCCACGGCGCCGTCATCATTGCTTAGCATCCGCTGAACCGGTTCCAAAATAGCCGAAACCAGCACTGCACCAGAAGAAGGTCCTCCTGTGTGTTTGGTGGACTGCTCGCGGCATCGTGCATCGGGAACTACTACCAGCAGGTCAAAGCATCAATGAAACTGTGTACTGTCAGCAGTTGAGCCGTGTTCAAGAAAAACTCAAAACTCTGGATCCAGCACTTCTGAATAGCAAAGGAGTCCTCCTGTTACAGGACAACGCTAAGCCCAACGTGGCTAGGATGACCCGGGACACCATTCTACGCCTTGGATGGGAAACTATTGCATCCGCCATACTCCCCGGACATTGCACCGTCCGATTTTCACCTGTTCCATTCCTTGGACAATCACCTTAGAGGACACCAGTTCAAATCCCTAGAAGAGGTGCAAAATGCACTTGATACCTTCTTCGCTTCACGGCCCACAAAGTTCTACCGCGATGGAATCGATGGCCATCCAGAAAGTTGGCAGAAGGTCGTCGATGCTGATGGGGGCTATTTTCGATCTTCCAGGTACGTCTTAGGTGACATATCGATGTTCGAATGTGGTGGGCGAAAAAGCGACAGAACTTTCTTGCTTACCTTATAGTTCATGGCGGGAACTTCAAATTAGAGGAAAGTGTAGAGGAAATGTATATGAATAGTATATTGTATTTTACCCTCTGAATAAATACCTTGGTTTTGACGCCAAAGACGTTAAATTTCTTATAGATGTTTTGGAGCATTTGCTTGTGGTTGCGTTGGCTGCTTTAAACGCCGTGCGATTATAAGCGAATACCTCTAAAGAAAATTCAGTATAGCCCATACTACGGTGTAGACTTGGGGCATGCTAAGATTGTTCGAGCTACTTCACATCGAAGGCAACACACGAAAACGACCCTTGAGATTAAATTATGAAAATTTGGATATACGACCCCTCAGCGAGAAGACGAGGACCAGATCGAGAAAACGACAAGTATAGTTAATGTAAAGAGGAAGTCAAAAGGTCCCGTTACACAACAATGTAGAAAAGAGTGGAAAAACTTTTTATTAAACGGAAAATTTTCTTTGACGTTTTTCATTTTATGAAACTATATTATTTTTTAATTTACGTAAGTAGAGCAACAATGTGGAAACAAGTGGGAAAGTTTTCATAAAACGGAAAGCCTTTTATTTTATGAAACTATAGTACTTATTCATGTATGTAGGTACAGCAACAATGCTAGAACAAGTGTAAAAACTTTTCATAAACGGAAATTTTTCCATTTCAAAGTTTTTCGGAAAATTGTCATCACTAAGCACACCAGAACTCTTGAGATTTAAGTGCTTTTATTTTCCTATAAACCGCATTAATGGCGTCGTCTGTGAACTTCTTTTTCCTAAACACATATTCCAATATGCAGTTTTCAATATATATTCTTTTTTAGTAACTTTTGCTAGATATATATATATATATATATATATTCGAAATTTTACTAATGACATTTAACAGGCAAATGGACCGGAATGATTTGGAATCCGCTCTGTCCTTTTCTTCGTCCTTCAACAAGATGACTAGTTTGGCTTTCTTCCAATCATCCGGTAAGGTGGATTGATACATCCCTGGAACAGCCTCGCTAGGTATGGTGTCCAAGTGCTTTTACATGATTTATATATCTCATTTTTATTTTCGTCTGGACCTTGGGCCTTGCCAATTTTGAGACTTCTATTGCTTTCTCGTTTTCGATGTTGCTTATTTCCAGTTCTTCCCTTGTGTTCTTACTGTTGTGTAATATTGGAGTCTGTGTTGCCGCTTCCCTTGTTACCCTGTTTTTCTCATTGTCTTCTTCTTTATTTTCGTCAGTATGAGAGCATATTTGTAGTTTCTATCCAACGTTTTGTATATTCTCCATTACCTTGTGTTAGTGTGTTTTGGATATGTTAATTTTATTCATTACAAGTTTATATGGCAGACCCCATGGGTCCGGGTATAGATTTTTCTCTACAAAGCTGCGCCAGGTTTTCTTCTTCATCTCTCTCGGTTCCTTTTCGTAATGTTATTTAATTTGTCTGTAATATTTAATCTTTGTTCTTACAAGTTGTACTCCAAAAGAGGTTCTTATTTATATAGAGTATTTTATTTTTATTTCCAATCATCATTAATTTGGGGACATTATGAGCCCTGACTAAGGTTTTTTTGCTAGCCAAAGCTAGCTTCCCCAAAGGACTACACGCTCTATTTAGAATGGGACATTAGATGGAGTATCGGTTTTGGTTGAGGTGGATGGTCTAGATAAGATAGATAAAATGAATTGTATGGGCGGTAACAGCACTATGGCTTACGCCCGTCCCGATACGGGGGAAGCCCCTTATCTTTGTCACGTCTAAAAATAGCTGTTAACTAAAATGATAAAAGCATATAAAAGATGAAGATGTAAGCTCTTCAGAAAAATAAAATCGTAGTAAAAACTAAAGATGTACATTGTCTTTAGCATAAAAGGTAAAAACGTGAAGGCTGTAGATAGGCCTTCACAAAAATAAAATAATACTACATAAAGCTTAACAGCTATGTGACATAATCATCTCAGAGAGACGGAGATAATCCTGTCTCACGGACATAACTAAAAACTCTCCGCAACATACCCGGTTCATCCCCTAACAATGACGCCATGTCATTGGGGATGTTATAACGTTGTCTGAGATGATTATATCCGGGACAATCTAAAAGCACGTGACGAATACTTAAAACAACATTGCAATTATGACAACGTGGTATCCGTGTGTTAGGCGACTGTGTCCTATACGTAGTCGACATGAAAGAACTTCTTCCCGCCTACTATCTCGGAAAGATGATTTCCATGGAGCAACAGTTACCTTAATTTCTTTCAGTTTATTCACAGCTACGTCATCCCATCGTCGCTGCCATTCATTCCGTGTAACTTGCTTATAATATATCATCATGTCCTGAAATGGGACATGTGGAATATCAATGTTAGCTCCTAAAGAGACCTCACGAGCAGCTTCGTCTGCCAATTCATTGCCATGGATACCAAGATGACTTGGTATCCACGAAAAGACAACCTCACCACCGGCAGAGCAGATGGCGTTTGTCTTACAGAGAATATCTTGCACGAGCGGATGTTTCGAATACATATTGTCGAGGCTTTGAACAACACTCTTCGAATCTGTACAAACAAGGATGCGGTTGAAACCATGAACAAGACTAAAATCCAAAGCCTTTAAAAGAGCATAGAGCTCAGCAGTAAAAATACTGGCTTTGGGGTTAAGACAAAATTGACGGGCTTCCCCTTCTACAACAAACGCACATCCAACAGATTCATCTGTTTTGGATCCATCGGTAAAAACTGATATAAAACGTGGTACTGACTCTGCAACGCAAGAAAACGTTGCTGGAATTCAATCATGGAGGTCTCCGATTTCTTAAGGGTTGACAAAGAAAGGTCAATCCGTGGGCGGGCAAGTGTCCACGGCGGACGGAGACTAAAACGGACAGGACAGACAGTTGGGCGGTCTGCATTCAGATTCTCCAACAACTCTGATGCTCGGATGCCAAGTGGTCGGGTAGCGTGACCACGGCGTTCATATAGGGCTCGTTGGACTGGGTATACCACTAATTTATGTGCTGGGTTGCTTGCCAAAGATGATATCTTAGCAAGATAGCTCAGCACATAGTACATCCTATGAATCGCGAGCGGTGGTTCAGCGGCATCAACACAAAGACTGGTGACAGGACTTGTGCTATACGCGCCAGTGGAGAGTCGAATTCCAGCATGATGGACACTATTCAGCGTATGTAACGCTGAAAAGCGTGCAGAGCAATAAGCGTGACAACCATAGGTAGTGGTTGGTCTAGGTTGTTCTATTTTATCTTTTATTTTACTTATTTCCTTGTTATCCAAGGCTGTTATGAGTTTTTCTCATAATCATATAGTTGGTAAGGATGGTAAATGATAATGTAATGTAATGGCTGGTGGAATAATGAATACGAAGTGCTATTGACGCCACAACACTTTGACACACTTAACACATATGAATGAAAATCTTCTGGCCTAGGGCATAATGTGGACAGATGAGCCCTGTTAGTTCAAAATGGTCATTGTGCAATATTTGACGGTGAAATATAATGAGAGTGATTGAGTTGGCGAAATTGTGAGACGAATGGTTCGTCTGGGTTGGTCAGGTGGAAACCCATATATCTGG
Source organism: Lepisma saccharinum (assembly GCA_022664845.1). NCBI lineage: Eukaryota > Metazoa > Arthropoda > Insecta > Zygentoma > Lepismatidae > Lepisma > Lepisma saccharinum. Next base: position 9,854 of record JAGDQP010034881.1, on the reverse strand, counting down.
TGTATACATTTTTCTTTTTTGCTGCTAACCCTTAGGTTAGCCCCTCTCGAGGGTTACGCCCTCATTTCGGGATGAGTTTGAAATTAAGCACTAGATTTTTATAATATATTCGCTGTTCTATGGGATTCTTCAATAACTTCTATCATCACCTGTGCTTTGTTTCTGTAATGATTACTGTCTCTTTACATGTATTGCTCGTTGCCTGTAGGAAAATTTCTTGTCTAGGTTTTGAAATGTTTTAATTATGTTATTTTGTTTAATTGTTTGCTTAGTGTATCTTCAAAGATGCTATATATTGTGGGCAGTCTATAATTGATAGTGCTTCGGCTATTTCGTAGTCCTCGTGTTCGTCAGTGATGGAGTTTTTGTATATTGTGCTCAGTAAAGAAAGTGGCGTCTGGATGAGTAACTGTCTCGGATTAAATCTGATGTCAGTCTGGATAGTATCCACGAGTAGTGGATGGTCATTTTGAAATCTTGTGCTTGCATATTTTAATCGTAGTTGTTCTATGTGATGCAGGATGTTTTCAAATGGGACTTGGTCGTATAGTTCTCTAGTCGGGCTGGGCAATTTTGTCCGAAAAGCGACTCGGAAAGCGCGCCGCTCCAGGAATTTTAGTTTCTCATAATAGAATTCTGCTGCTGTGATCCACGCTGTGAAGTCATATGTGAGTACCGGTCTTAAGAAGGCTTTCTATGTTTTGAGTATTGTTTCTGGGCGCAGTCCCCATGTGGTGCCTGTTAGTCTTAGGAGTTTCAATCTGTAGTATGCTTTTTCTATTACTTCGTTTAGGTTTTGTCGCCACGTTAGGTTATGGTCAAATGTTATGCCTAGGTACGTAACTTGTTTTTCTGGTTTTATTGCAGTATTTTCGACTGTGATGAATATAATTTGTTTGAGTTTCTATGCACCTTGGATCGTCTATTATGTGGTATGAAGACAATTGCTTGGGTTTTAGTGGAATTAATTTTAAGACGCCATTTATTGCACCATGATACGAAGCTAGAGATTGCGGTGTTCAGGCTATTATTTATACTTTGTATGGTTTTAGCTTTAGCCAGGAATGCAGTATCGTCTGCATATTGAAATAGATGGACGTTATTTGGTAGGCTGGGGAAGTCTGCCACACATAGAAGATATAGTAATGGTGATAATGCAGAGCCCTGCGGCACACCACTGAAGATGAAGTATGGATGTGAACTGGTGTTGTTTATAATTACATAGGATAATCGGTTTGTGAGAAATTGGTATGTGAATCTTAAATATGGCCCAGGAAGTTTAAGTTCGATGAGTTTGTAGATAAGTCCTTGGTGCCACACCTTGTCGAATACTTTTTCCAAATCGAACAATACTAAACAGGATGGATTGAGTGAGTTGTAATTTTGTACTATTAAGTTCGTGAGTCTTAGGAGTTGGTCATTTATACTGAATTTTGGTCGGAAACCGGCTTGGTGAATTGGCTGTGCTCTGTGATGTGTTGATGTAGTCTGTATACCAATATTCGTTCTAGAATTTTACTGAACGCAGTTGTTAGCTGTATTGGCCGGTATGAGGTAACGGAGTTTGGTGGTTTGTTAGGTTTCGGGAACATTAACGTTTTTGATATTTTCCAATTCTGGGGTATGAAGCCAGTACGTAGAATAAATGTATATATTATTGCCAGCAATTGTATGAATGATGCGGGAGCTTCTTTGATATGACGATAGCTTATGTTGTCTATGCCTGGTGCGGAGTTCCGTTTGTTAGCTATGGATCGATTGATTTCTTCAGTGGTTATTTTTTCAGTGAGAGGATTAGTTTCTGGCAGAATATGATTGATATTTGGTTGAAGTGCTGCGGATTCTGGATATAGTCTGTCTACTGGATGGCGGTATGGGTTTTGTTGAGGAGGTGGTGTGAATACATCTTGTAGGTATTCGGCAAAGGCATCGGCTTTTTCTTGGTTCGTTGTTAGCGACGTGTTATTCTGTAGTAGTGCGTACGGGGTTGAAGTGTATTGTCCGGTAAGCATCTTAAACCTTTTCCAATATTTGGTCGAGTGACTCGTTCCTCCTAGTGAGTTGTAGGTTTTAATCCAGTTTCTTAGTTTGTAGGCTTTTAGGTAGTTTGTGATCGTCCTTTGAAGCTTCCTAAGTTGCCGGTACGCAGATATTCTTAATAAAGTTGTCTGGAACGTTTAATCATTGGTGGGTACTGTGGTGGTAGTTTTGGCTTGGAATTTGTGGTTGAGTATGTTGGGATATATGCTTTGCTTACTTCTTTGAGTGCCATTGTCATTCTGTCTACGGTTCAGTAGAGGTCTCCTTCTGTTACAGGTACATTTAGGTTACCGGTTTCTTGTTCTATTGCTGTACAGTATTTGGTCTAGTTCGCCTAATTAAAACGAGGGACAGTGCGTATAAATGGCTTTTGTTTTTTGTTGGCTTGATTATGGAAGTTTAGTGTAAGCTTTACTGGATCGTGGTCGCTTCCTATAGTGTCTAGTACTTCTATCAGACAGCGATTTGAAAGGTTAGATGATGTTATTACTATATCCGGTGCGGTATTGCTAATGGGTCTTGTGTGGCGAGGTAACTTGTGGATTTCTCCAGTAGTATTTGTAGTTATGAAGTTGCTGAATCTGGTTTTCTTTAGGGCTGTTCTGCTGTGAAGGTTTATGTCAGTCATGATAATATAGTTGCGGAAGTTATTAGATGAGTACTGAAAAAAATCATATGGTATTGGATGTGTGGGTCTGACATATATTGTGGCTAATGTGACATATAGAGATTTAAAATACAGTGTTGGTGATGAGATGCTCCGGTAGATTTGCTATGTTTTGTTGGTGTATCCTATAGGCTATTGTCGCCTGTAAGCCTAAGAGTACGCCGCCGTTTTCTCTTTGTGCATTTGTCTTGCTGTCATCTCTTAGAGTTTGGTAATTTCTTATTTTGCATTGCATATTTGGTGTTAGGTTCGTTTCATTTAGCAGGAAGGTATTGATGTTCTCATCCAGTAGGAGTTGATCGAATAGTATTTTGTTCTTAGTTACTGATCTGATATTCGTGAATAAGAAAGCAAGAGCCATGGCGAGGAAACATACAAGGTTATTGCTGTTTTCTTTGACTCTATACTGTGGTTTCATAATGTGATGCATAGAAATGAACGTACGGTCCAGAGTATGTAGCATTGAAGTTGACTTGTAGTATGGATTTTGCTGCATATTATACTTGTTGCAGTATATGAGGTTTTAAAAACGGATGTATATTTTGCAATGCCATGGTTATGAAGCCAAACGTTTGTTCTATTATCACTGGTTGGTATATTGAAGTGGGTTGAACTGATGTGGATGTAGTTTGACCTGTTTTTTCATGCGTTCTTACTGGTACTACAAGATATGGTTTTTGTTCTTCAGGTGCTGGTTTTGCTTTACACTTGTAGCTGTAAGTTGGGTGTGGCTTATTGCATTGTGAGCATTTCGGTTGTTCTTGTAAGTTTGTACATTGTCGGGTATTATGTGGCCCAGCGCAGAATCCACATTTCGGTTGTTTCGTACATTTAGCTGTTGTGTGCTCATTGTACGTTTGGCACTTTTAGCAATGTATGGATTGTGGTTGAGTTCTTTGCGATGGTTCCACCCGGTGTCTTTTCCAGTATATCATAGCCCCGTTAGTTAGTAAGTCATCTATGGTTTCTTGCGATTTTGTTAGTACCCTTACCATGTAGGTTGGTCCTGCCTTGCACATGATGCGGATACATTTGATAATAGAATATCCTTCTTGCTGTAATTCGTTATGTATCTCATCATCTGTGTATGATGGTAGGACCCCACGGATTACCACTGCTAAAGCTGGTGTTGATCTAGGAGGCGGTATTTGTCTCGGTTCTCGTTTGTCAAGCTGTGTGATCTTTGCGCTTTTCCCGAATATTTCAAAGGAGCACTTGTCCCTAATAGTTTTCAAAAGATTCGGGTCAGGAGATTTCAGAATGTAGCCGTTCCTAGTTAGTATGATTTGATTTATTGCTGCTCGTGGTATGTATTTAGTCACCTGGAGAAATATCTGTTTGTTGTTTCGGATTTTTGTGTCGAAGTTTGATAGTAGGAAATTATAGATCTGAGGTTTGTTTGTCTCATTGTCATTTCCGAGCTCCATGTGCAGTTCGCTGTCGTTTGAACTCACTCAGATCATGCTGTCTTTTGTTTTGAACAGGAGACCTTGATCGTGATCGGTGAGATCTACTTTGAATTTTCTGCTTTTCTATTACAGATGATTGGTGAGGACCTAGTACGACTTGAGGAAGTCCGGTGTGCACAGTAGGTATGTTAGATGCCAATGTTTCATCCATTTTACGAGAGCCACGTGTCGACATATTTGAGATCAGTCCGGATGCTTACTTGGTTATGAATTGAACAATATATGCTAAGTCGTAACAGATATTAAAATGATATAAATTTTATATGTAACCAAAACCAGAATCCAAGAAATAGCTACGGTTAGAATATGATCTAGAACCTTAACTAGCCAAAATCGAAGTCCAGAGAAATAGCGAGGTCAGAATATAGAAGATTAAATCGATCCAAATCGTTAACCAAAATCAGAGTCCTTAGTAATAGCTTGAATCAGAGTGTAGACATATCTGTTGTAATCTATACAGTTGGCTCACTTACTGATTCTACATCACAAGTATTATACTCGTATATATATTAATTTGATAACTCTCACATGAATCAAACATAGATAAAGTTACTAACAACAACAATATTAACAGCGATTCCATATGAAACCTGATTAAACTTTCATTCAATTTTAAATGTTGCCATAACATCTTATAACATACACAATAGTGCTGCCATCTTCAAACAAAGTATATAATATAAAATATTCTAACTTTACCACAATCACATTTCAGTCACTAAAACTTCTGGATACAGACATTTGCTTGATAAAATAAACATAACAATAATTATTTTGTCTCTAATGATCATCATTAATATAATCAAAATATCAATAAGAAATATGTTAAACAATATTAGACACAACTATCCAAATATTTTCCACGAACGCCTTCCTTTGGCAGGTCCATAACACGATTCTACTTGCAGTAGCCTGAAATTTTGTTGAAATGTTTCCCAATTAATTTTCTTGATGTTATATTCATTTCCTTATTTTTTCATCTCCGTCATCTCCTCCTCTTTCCTCATCGACAAAGAAGTGGATGGCATTGTGCGCACTCACGGTTTGGTCCTCTAGTATTGCTCAATATTTTATTTTTGTGCTCAAATTATCTGTAACCAATGTAGCATCAATGTTTGTCAACGCTCCAGCCCTGGTCCTAAACGTAGTTGGCATTCAATCAACACTTTAAACTTGAAAGTTCTGTTGGTTTATCAGATCCTCAAATAATACACCGTTATCATCCGTGTTGGGGAAATACCATAGCGGAGACTTAGCATTAAGGTCTCCTACAATTAATATGTATGTTATCATTAATCAATTTATTCAATATTTACCCAATTTAAAAATAAAATCTTCGATAGGTGCAAAGAACTGACAGTAAATGTTGATTTACATTATTTTATACTTCCTCTTTGTGATACACATACACTGGACCCACCTGTCCCAATTTTCGGGACGCACTAATACTTCCACATTTTTTCGTAGATCACCGTAGCGAACATCGATTTCTTTCCCCTAGACAGCACGATCCTTGCATCGGCTGGGAATCCCAGAAGCTTGCCTCTGTTGGTATACGACTCCTGAATGCGTGTCTTCTCCACAACTCTCGTCTTCAGATAGTATTAGCTCGCTGAAGGCATGTTTAGAACGGTCCGCATTGACCTCCACTATCTTCAACATCCTTTAAGGCTGTCAAAGGTGGACAAAGCATGCTGGAATCTTGTACAATCGCGAGCATATATTTTTGACCCCCTTGAATGCTCATTTCAGCTATATGAATTGTGGTAGTGTTCGCCTATTGAATATGCAACCCAACTTGATTAGTGGATAACATTGAATGCTTATCATTCCAGGATATGTAATTCTTCCTCCAAACGCATTTTGCAGGGAAAAGAATGAGAACGTGTATTACGGAATCATATAAATTACAGGCGTTAGCATCACTTAGAGAAATTTGAGATAAAACAAGTTTAAATTTCAAATAGATTTCTTGTAGCAGAGAGAAACGAATAGACATGTATATTTTAAGAAATTTTATATCCAATTACCACATATAAGATTGTAATTCATTAATTTTATAATGCTATCATATAAAAGAAAAATACTCTGAGATAGAATCAGGTATGGAGCGGAAGAACACAAGAAAGAGAGATAAACAATGGAGATAAACAATGCACGTTAAAAAATGGAATTGCATTCGCCGACGAAGAGCTCTCGAAAGCGAATCAGGAAAACGCCAAATTTTCGAAGATGCTTTTATAGGTCAGCGATTTTGTATTTCCGGAAGCGACTCGATTTCATTCATTCCCGTGTTTGTGGTTGATTATTGGCAAATTCATGTATTCACACTATTGCCACAAAACTTACAGGCGTGAACATTTTTTTAAAAATATTTATGGCCATTAGGTATAGTGCTGGGGAAAGGATGTTAGAAAGTAGTCGGGGAGGACCTAGTTAGTGGGTACCATCACTGCATTTGCCTGACGTGACTGAGGAAAATACCTGAAAATTCTCAGTCAGGATGGGCGGTCACTGGGATGATTCCCATGACCTTCCGATTGGCAACTAAACGTTCTACTGAGTTATAACCTCTCGGTGCAAGTGTGGCAAAGCTTGCGAACAAAACAAGTGGAGTGAAGTTTGACATTTTGTAATCCCGTAACAGGGCAATAAAGTAGGGCTTGCGCTTACAATATTTTCAGCCATAAAGTGCCAAACATAATGTATCTGTAGGTTACAAGCAGGGAAGAGACATAGAAAAATATTCCTGTGATAATGATACTGCATAAAGTTAACAAATTTATTTTCATTGAATTGAATTCATTTTTCTTTAAGGTCTTTAGGCAATTATGTCTCAGACCGTACGGATGATGGAATGAAGAAAGGGGAAGAAACGGGAGCACTCCGAGAAAACCCACGCACACGGTGTTTGTCCACTACAAAGCCCACATGGCATGAGCAGGGATCGATCCGAGGACACCTAGCACCAGAGGTAAGCGCTCTACCAACTTTTTTTTTAAAAACTCGCTTATTTAACTTCCTGTTACACACACTACATTTTATTTATACAATTTGGACCTTTAATTTGCGTTTATCTTACTTATCCGAACTACGGACAACACATTTAAAATCACATCCATGCCCGAAGCGGGATTCGAACCCGCGATCCTTTAGTCGCCAGACCAGCGCATTAGCCAGCTCGTTCGATTAATTGACCGTAGATTTACAAATAAATATTTACAACAGTTAGTGAACAATGTTCTGGTGTTAATTTTAATTCTTGTTGAGCTTTTCTTATCGCAAAAGGTACGAGTTGGCATATGTGATACGCGGTATCTGGTTCCTTCGGCGCTCCCGCAGCATATTTTCGTCTGAGATTTAGCATTTCAACACGAAACTTTTCAAAACAGTGCGAATTGCTCGCGCCATGGAGTTCCCTTCGAATTAGTTGCTGTCGCAAGCTTTCTAGCCGTACTCGACTGTCAAATAGAAAATACTGATTCCAAAATAATAAACATAAATAGTTAAATTGTTTAATGGTAAAAAAAAAGTACAGAACACTTAAGTTTTGTAATAGTAATCGTAGTTTGTGATGATTGCACACAGCCCGCGACTAGAGATTATTACACTATATGGACGTACTATGTGTAACATACATTCGCCACAGTATATGTATGTCAAAAATTATTAACAAGTTTAATTTAATTCTATTGTACTGAGGACCTGTGTGTAGTTATCAATTCAGTGATATCAGTAACTCTACAATCTACGTTAGTATTATGTCCACGCAAACAAAAGTAAAAATGGGCAATTTTTAACAGTTCAGAATATTATTATTCTGAGGCACAGCTTTGAAAAGGACATTACCCGTTTTCTGATAACAACATAATACTGAATTCTGCTACTGACTTATTTTCGTTACCCATAATTCTTTGTCACTGCCGCCGTGTTTCTGTTGGTTACGTCCTGCACTTGGGATATTCAATGGGAAAACACGCAGGTTCGATCCAATCTGCCGGCTATCCTGATTGATGTTGTCCAGGGTATTCCTCAGTTGAATTAGTAAATTAGTCAAATGACACGATAGTACCTCAACTAACACCGTGGCCACTACCACCATTGTTCCCAGAAGTAATCGCCGAGAGGCTTCATCTCTCAGACAGACTAGGCCGAAGTTCAACCCAAAAAGAATATTGCTAAAAAAATAATATTTTGATTATTACGCAATGAAACAAAATATTTTCATTCAATTTTCAAATAGTATTTTAACCAGCCTGTTAAGATATATCGTCCCACTAATCGACTTCAGCAGAAGTTTATAGTCAAAATGTTCGAACTGAATTTAATTAATTTATGACCTTGATGAAATTATGGCTCAGTTCAAGACAGGGCTAGGGAGAAGATGCGGTAAGGACCCAAAGTCAAATTTGAAGGTGTCATCCACCTCAAAATAAAATTTCGACCTGAAACTCATGATGGAACTTCATCCTCGACCACACCGGACCTGAACCCCACTCGTCTTGAGGTCTAGGTCAGTACGTTGAGGTTGGACCTGGCGAGGTTCCTCTTTAAACTATCGAGCTTGTTGATCAGCTTGCTCAACTGTTTATTCGACGAGTTTGCTGCCGAGGAAGCACGAGTATACTTTGCACTATGACAGTATCAGGCTTGCTGATCAGCTTGCTTGACGAGCCTGCTCTTGAGGAAGCTTGACGATTTTTTTGCTATTATACTGTAGAGCATACTGATCAGCTTCCTCGACAAGCATGTTCATCAGTATCGTCGAGGAAGCTCGGTGGAGCAATCTGATCAGCAAGCTCGACAGTGTAACAGCGACCTTAGCTTCACCCTTATACTTCAACTTGGGCTTCAGTCAATTTGAATTCAATTTATGACCTTTAGGCATGTAAGGCTCAGGTCAAGATAGGAGGGGGAAATGATTCGGGAAGGTGTTGTCTTCCACACGGTTCACATGGCATGAGCAGGGATCGATCCGAGGACCCCTAGCGCCATAGGTGAGCACTCTACCAACTGGTCCCGCTTTCATCCTCGACTCACGCTTTACCTTCATGCTCACACTCCAAGTTTTTTTTTTCAATACTATATTTCACCGTTGAATTTAATTGGCTTTTTGTTTTCTAAAGGGTAAAAAATGGTTATAAGCTTTTGCTTGCTGTTAAATCCTACTAGAAGAACAGTCTTGATTTTTTTTTTAATAAAAAGGCGAGTTAACACAACCTATCTATCAGTCACGTGATAAAGACAGTGGGCGGCTGTGCAATTGGCTGTTT
>JAGDQP010034880.1:0-19868 GCA_022664845.1 Lepisma saccharinum | reverse complement strand
CGATATTGACCGAATATGGTTCAATCAGCAGAAATGTGTATTTTAAAAATTATATTTTGAAATCTTGTAAATAAATCTTGAAATAACCTAAAAATAGAGTTTAATTTGTGATTCGTTTACCGTTGATAAAATCAGTATAATTAATAGACAAAGAAAATTTCGAGTTCGAGTCCCGGTCACGGCGGCTGTCAATTTTTCTGTTTTAATTTCAACATTTAACACACACACTGTTTTATTGTATTAAAAAAAAAAATGCAACATGTATGACTGAGTTGGATACGGTGTTTATTTGAGTTGCCTGAATAAATCTATAAACACTAGAGACCACGATTTGTGCAAATTGCCCTTGTCTGTATTTAATTCCGGACATTAGGAAATTATGATAGATCGTTCAAGATTTGCTTTTGGATTTAGGCAATATCTTAGCCGATGCTATCTGCTGTTGGTTATTGTGTAAATGTTTCAAGAGACCTGAAACTGGATTTTCGGTTTTGGCGTCTCATCATAATGACCAACATCAAATAACATCGGGGTTTAATCCCAGCGGCCGAGCGTCCTGACTGAGGTTTTTCCTGTCACACCAGGCAAGTGCTGGAATGGTACCTTCAACTTAGGCCCTGGCCGAAACCTTCTCACTTCCTTTCTCCTTCCTATCTCGACCTGAGTCTTTTAGATGCCTGAAGGTCAAAATAAAATTCAAATTTACAATCAAATAACATCGGCTAGTATACTGCATAAATTCAAAACAAACTCTGAATGATCTATCATGGAAGCGGGTTATATTATTCCCAAATGTCCGGAATTAAGTACAAACAAGGGCAATTTCCACATATCGTTGTCTCCACTCCCAGAAGATTTACTGAGGCAACACAAATAAATACCATATCCAAATCATTATTAAATATATTGATGTTATGAATGGTAAGCGAATCACAAACCAAACTCTATTTTTTGGTTAGTTGTATATTTATTTACAGAGGTTACATTACAATGCACAAAGTATACATTACTGATCAAACAATATTAGGTCAATATCGGATTTTGCAATTTAGTCATTCTTAACACACACACACACATTTGCAAATATTCATATGCAAGACCTGACAAAGCTCAAAAAAGTTTAAGTCAAGAATTCGATACCATGCGTACAGTTAGAAATTTTCTATCATATCGAATTTCTTTATTTATTTCTATCACTTTCCTCTTCAAGTCCCACTTTGTAAATGAGTCGTCCACTTGCAAAAATTGTTAAACGACTTTTTTTTTTTTAAAAAAAAAAAAGAAAAATCAAGTCTGAAATGTTTCAGCGTCCTCTACAAGAATCTGGAGATAGCCATTAGCAAAACCCTCTAAAATCGCTTAAAAAGCAATGAGAGAGTCACGTCCACTAGCACAACCTGTCAAAATTGCAATGACTACACGTTGAAAGTTTGTTAAAAACAGTTCATTTGCAAAAGACTGCTAAATCGTATAACAGGTTTTGCAAGTGGACGACTCAAATACATTATTTTTTTTTTAATATTTGCTAGAGCGTTCCTAAAGAAGAGCATTAAATATGCCTGAAAATATATTTGGACAAATACAAATGAAATTTCTAAAGTACCGTTTGAAGTCCTTTAAATAATGCAAGTATAATATATTTTGAAATACGGTCTTCTGTGCGCTCGAATGAAATTGGCTACAATACATTTATTTACTGTTTTTGATACTAGTGATTATCTTTTACCTAAATTATACTATTTGTCAATGCTTACCTTTCCTTCCGTGATGTTAAACAGCCTCATTCTCTCATATTCTTGTAGCGTACAAAGAACCCTATCTTCTGCTTGATAAACTTCAACATATGGACGGCAGCCATCTCTGAATTAATAAAGTATGTACTTTAATAAAAATATGTACTTCAATTAATTACAATGTGGAAAGACTGATGAATATGTACTTCCCACCTTACATTATTTATGTTACGACTAACTACTTTTACTTTTTCTCAGGAGAAAAATACTTCCATGCTCTTGTATAATTTCATGCAAGAACTTATCGCCAAGTAGAACTTTAACAATAACGTAACCTTGTATGTTAGAACATAAGACACGCCAATTAACACCAACGTCCAACGATAATTAATAAAATGTGATTCAACAAAACTGGTGTTTTATAATAAGGGCAACACATTAACAGCAGGGACTTCAATATCATGACTTGGTTTGTAACCAACGGTACCATATTCACAGAAAGCACAAATATTTTGTCTCCCAAGTTGACAATAGATGAACTCACCTAATTTTCGTGAAAACAGGTACTGGTTGTAGAGTGATCGACACCAAAGTCACTGGTTTAAAATGTATCGCTTCTTGAGGATCTTCAAGTATGGTCTGCATATAATTTAAGTACCTGAAATAAAATTTGTTCTCTACGAATTATCAAATTATATATTTGGTTTATTTTTATTTTATTCTAACGTACGAAAAACAAAGTTAGTCTTTACATTTTGACTTTAGTCTTTACGTTTAACATAAATTTTGATTAATTTAAAGAAATACAAAGCAGGAATAATATCAATAACGATAACCACAACAAAAAAATCAGAACAGAAGCAAGTTTGTCATTACACGGTTTTATCACAGATGAAAAGGAATGGCTCGAAAAGGAAACTAAATGTGTTCGAGTTAGCAGGATGTCGGCATAGTGAAACAAAGCTAACTAAGAAACTAAGAACAGAAGTAAACAGTGGGTGGGGAGAATTTAATGATCCATCCCTTGCTGGAAAAAATGAATAGTATGAAAGGAAAGAAGAGACAGTATACAGTAGAACCTCAATAACTTGAATCTGGAAGAGAAAAGGTAAAATTCGGGTTATCGAATATTGCGACTTAGCGAGGTTCAAGGCTATCGAGAGGAATAATACGGAACTTCGAGATTTAGAGGGCTGGAACTGACTGACGCTTCTCTTCTATAGTACGAATCCTCAATTTTCGCTTCGCCATCTTATGAGACATTTACATGTTTGTCGACCAAAGTAGTTGTGTGATCTGAGGCGGTAGGACAACTCTCCAAGGTCGCGGATTCGAATCCTGCCTGGGGTATGAATGTTTGTGGATTTTTAACAAGCATTGCATTCACCTAATAGAGACAGACAGCAGTTTAACAAGTTACTAAACTGATCCAGATAAAATAGTTAGTATATTTTGTATAGTTAGCATATAGGATCGCCACATTGAAATAGAAGCCCTCTCACGGGATAACAACAGAAAAGAGGCAATACACAGTTTCATCAGAACCCTGGAAGCACTCGCCAAGCTCACCACACGTTTGTCTGTTGTCTTGTCTATGGTCGCCTTTGGGCCCTTTAGACGCCCACTGCGGAGTTCATCACACCGGGACAAATCTCCCGGCCTGAATTTAAGGAACCAATGCCTGGCGGTGCGTTCACTCACACCATTATTCGCAAAGACAACTTGAATCGGCTGCGGAGAAGCCCACCTTAGTCACAGAGCAGACAACCCTGAACGAGCTGCTTCTACACCTCCATTTGCCTCCACTGCTACTCGAGCTGTGACTGCTATAAGTGCGCAAAGCTTCTGTCTTTGTCACAGTCAAAGTTCCCACTTCCACCCCGATCCATTTTCCAGCACCTAAGCCACTTATTTCCGTATCAGTAATAACGTTTTCCCATAAGACGTTAAAAACGGCAAGAACTTTTTGATTACCTTGTATTAAGTGTGTATTTCATGTTGGTGTCCCAATTAATTGTTCGAAATTTCATTCTATTAAAATATATGAACTTTAAACTAATTTGCCCGTACTTAGTCTACAAGCATTATGGTGGCCCTAATTTTACTAATATTTGAAATATAAGCTCAGTGGACAGAGAATCAGTCATACTTGATGTATCTTATCTACTAACGCATAACTTCTCCCTTTGACCCAATAACAATAGCAATTCAGACTGGTACGAACTGAACTCATCACCAGATCCCAAAGTTTGGCCACGGTGTACAAGTCCGCCAACCTTTCACCATTTGTTCCAAGTAGTGTTACAAATTTTCTATGGGATCCAAATCTGAGGACTCTGCTAGTCAGAATGCTCATCGTGCCATGCACACATACTTCTAGTCCCATTCAATCGATAACTCCTCTCTTGGAAGATTGACGTATGCTTGTTTTCATCCCGGAGATGTTTCCCGCTCGTTCGTTCAGAAACCGAATGTCACCGTTTTGGTCTACGGGCGTGGTAATAATATCAAACAAAGAGTCTAATTTCTTACAATTAAAACAATACAAAACATCACAGCTCTCCCTTCAGCTTGAACAGCGTCTTAAACACAGGTTTTACGCTCTATTCGATCTACCATCTCTTCGCCTCTCATCAATAGGGTACAGGAAGAAACAATTCATCTGACCAGATTACGTTTCTAGTAGACCATATTTTAGTTTTTGAGGAGGCGAGCGTATTCCAACGAAGCAGCTTTGTGAGCAGTTATTAGCATGGGCCTCTTCCAAGGGAGGCTCCAGATATCTATAGTGAAGTTCCTTCTAAGTCCTTCGTTCAGATATCGTTTGTTGTGGATCTGTATTGACTGTCTGAAGCAATATTTGCCTGATTTGAAAGTAGTTTGCTGTTATGGCTATGTACGTTATACGCTGTGACGGCAATGATTAACTGTGATGTATGCCAAAGATGAACAGTCTGCTTTGACAAAGTCGGCTACTTCATGCATGTTGTGTCCTTTGGTGTGCCAAATGCAATAATCTCCTTCTGCCACTCACTCTGATCTTTCTTGCGACTTATAATGCACAGAGCGAACAAGAGGCACGTAGTAGACCACTCCTCCAGCTGACGCTACAGACTCCGTAGTAGACTGCACAGCTAATTGTATGACGATATTACTACAGGCGTGACCTCTGTTCATATTAAAAGCAGTCCCTTCTGTTCATTATATAAAAGAATCCACACGGAGAGGCTCAGTGGAAGCTTCATACTGTTGTCAGAAGGTCCTTGGATGGAATCCCGGTGCCAGTCCTGTCATCTATCCTAATAAATAGCTTTTCCCCGATCACATTAAATGAAGGAACATAAATTATAGTTTGCGTTATTGCTATGTTGTTCTAGATTTCCCATATCCTGTGATACAGTTTGAGTGTAATGTGTGCTCACCACATCTTTTTCGCATTATATCAACTGATGATATTCGAAGTTATGTACTTATGAAATAATATGTATTACAAATAATTACTTAACTACATTAACCTTACCAAGAGGAAGTATTTACAAATCGTATTTCTTTTTTAAAATACTAAGCGTTGAAACAAAGCAAAATGTAACAAGTTATAAGCTAGAAGTATATTACAGCGCCCTAGTTGATATGCAATTCTAGGGGAAGCCAATGGGTCTCTTCAAATATATACTTTCAATAATGAAACTGATAGTACACACACTACACCACAGACATTCTTGAAAAAAAAATCCTAATTTTTCCCACATGCTTCATCCCTACTTTCTGTCAAGAAGGTCGGCCGCTTGTATCGAACCCAGGACCTTTCAAATACGATGCCAACGCTCTACCAACTGAGCTCCGGCCTATCGTTATGTACCCATATTACTACTACTACTACCAGTACTACTACGACGACTCCAAACGGACGTTCAAGCTGTTGCTTCGAAGTCTATGAATCAGCAAGTGTTTGAATCGGCACTGGAATACAATATTTCTTGAAATTATTTCTTCCATGTGAAATGTTCATTATGAAACACACGAAAGTCCAAGCACAACTGGGAGTTATGGTACTGTCCATGCGGTTTCGAGAGAGAACATCGACATCAAGAGTGGAAGGTGTGTGGTTGCGAAGCGAGTCAACTGGGTGGTGCAGTGGTTAGCGCACTGAGATGGTAACCCAAAGGTCTCGGGCTCAATCCCCGGTCCAGTCGCATACTTTCCACTCTTCAATATTTATTTATGGCCTTTAGGCATCTAAGGCTCAGGCCGGAATAGGGGAGGAGAACGGATTGAGGAAGGTGTCAGCCAGGACGTCTGTTAAAGGTGCCATCCCGGCATTTGCCTGGTGTGACTCGAGGAAAACCCCTGAAAAAACCTAAGTCAGGATGGTTGGTCGCTGGGTGTCAGGTTGAAGTACGTAAAGGAGTTCAGATGGTAGTGAGAAATACATATTACCTTATTTCCAAGATGTTCAGATGCGATGAAAATTGTGACGAAAGGTTAAATAAATGAGTCCATATAAACGATCCTCAGTTACGTGAGAAGGGTAAATTTTCATATATTGGCAATTATTTCTGTGTGTCGAAGAACGAGCAAAAAAGTAGCCTTGCTACACTTCCATACTCCGCTCCTGGTGACATAACCGTTAGTTCTTGTGAATTGACTGGAAGTGAAATCAAAACCACAATTTTGGAAGGGACAGACGAATGGCAACGTTGTATTTAGATCAGTTGTCAGCTCTTCTTCGCAAGCCTACTATTCGATTGTTCGTTATAGTCCATTTTCTTCCCCATAACACACTGAAACCGCGCTTGTCTGCTTCTTGCAGTCGGCTTAGTGACCTGTCCCTTCCAAGTAACGACAATACCCGTAACAAATCGTTTTCAATATAAAACAATATATATTTTTTTTCCAAACTTGGTAATGAAAATGACTTATTTATTAATTTGCAGGAATTGGGAAATTTATTTATACATATATTTTTAAGTTTATGTCACTTCCATGTACAAGGTGATAAAACTGTACCTAGTCAGTCTTTGGCCCACTCAATGTTCTCTGAATTACAAAATCTACGGTATATATTAAAAAAAAAAAAAAAAAACTACATATTAAAAACATGCTAAAAAAAGATTTGTCCTGTCCGTCCGGTCGTTCTACTGGACTGATTTTGATCAATCTTTTTTTTAAAATATCCAGCTTAAACACGTAGTTGAGCCATCAAGAAACCTCATTTCTCTCCGTCAAGTCTGAACTGAAGAAGAAGTGTTCCCCTACATATCGTTCGTGAAAGAAAGACGAAAAAATTGAATCGTGACGACCCCTGTATTGGATGATAACGTCGTACCTCCTACTGGTGGTGAAAATTGCAGGTCATCGTGAAGGAAAGACGAAAAAATTTAATCGTGACGACTCATCCCTGTATTTGATGAAGATGATGTACCTCCTACTGCTGGTGAAAATTGTAGGTCTAAACGAAAGGCTGGTTTAAAAGTTGAAAAACTTCACAATCTAAAAATATTGAAACCAAACTTTAAGTGCGTTGTATCTGATGCAATCCCGACTTTAAATCCTTTCTCGATCGGTAGTCTACAGGAAGTTTGCCAATATTGTTCTGCTTTATAAGATTTAAATTTAAATGTGGATTGTTGTAAATAAAAATATGTAGATTTAATCTTTTAAAGCATTATAGTAGTATCTGCAGAAGTATCAGTATTTATAGTATTAGTAGTAGTATAAGAAGTAGTAGTAGTTGTTGTTCTTGTATTAGTAGTAGTAGTGGTGGTGGTGGTAGCCATGTCAAAAAGTGCTTTATAGTAACACGAATACCTGTTTCAGTGACGAAATGCTTTTAGTTCTTAAAAACCAGAGCCAATATGGCCTACCGGTGCATACCGCCTCACTTCGACCACTTGATGACTTGGAGAATCTTCTCAACATGCAACAGTGTATTTGAGCAAAGGGGGATGTCTGTTCAAATGATATAAGAACAGAGTAGAATTACTCGTTCCATCAATCTACTCAGTGAAAATATTCAAAGCGACGGGAATTAACGCAAGTATGCCAAAATCGGGATCTCTCGACAACACTTTCTACTACAATTAATATCAAGTTCAAGCAGCGTATCTTTAGAGATCCCAAGAAGTCTGTAAGATAGATGGCCTGGTGTCTCCGTATGAATCAAGAATCACATTGGTTGATTGTGTGTAAGAAGCTTCGAAGAAACTCTTCAAGCAATAGAAAGCACACATTCTGAGAGTCAAGAAGGTTTCCAGACGCAAATGCAGCGCTTCTCAAGCGCTGGTCTATGGTACGCCACCTAGATGTTCTTTGGAGTGATGAGAAGCTTCAATGCACACACAAAATTCATGTGTGACGACTAAGCAGGGTTCCCACTCATATAGCCAGAAGGAATTACCTGACTTTTCCAGGTTATCCAGGTGTTAGCTATAATATATATATATAGTTAACACGACGGAAGCCCTACAAGGAATGAAGAAAACTAATAAGAAGGTAATAGAGTACGAAGGTACATATGTTTCGTAAGAAATACATTAAGCACGGCACGATGGATGTTTTGATAACTGGAACCTTATGTTCTACAGAAAGCTATCACAGAATTTAATTCTAAAAAATCATTAACTAATTCACCTGAGAAAGGAAAACAATAGAACTTCTCCAAAACATTTCAATGTGCGCAGAGCTTCTTTACAAATATTCATCCACACATGGAGAAAATATATAATGATGAGTCAGTACTGCAACCATTGAAGTACCGTTTGAAATGGAACTTAAATGTAAAACTACAGATCGAAAATGTGACAGACACTCAAGTAACCTTACGAATTGAACTAAGTTCAATTCTCAGCCTGCCATGGCACTAAATTATTCTATCAATTTTTCAATACTTTTGTTCACACGAACCAACCTATTGTGAAAAATACATTTTCCCTAACGGTGAAAGTTCTCATTCAATAGTTGCTCAAAATCAAGCTTATAATAAAACAGAACAGAAAAAAGTACATTTGTATTACAACAGAACCACAGCGAAATCCATTCTACGGTCTCGTACTAACATTTTTCTTCGAAAATTTTCAACAAATTCCAATTAATTTCAGAATTACCCATATACTGGAAAGTACTGAAAGACATTCATTTGAAAGAGCACATACCTCAATTCCGAAGGTTGTAATCCAGGAGGCATTCGTTTAACAGCAAACATTTGTGCTGCGTCTTCAGGCCTCTTAAACATATTAGCATACATAAGAAGGGCACATACTAAAGTGGCAGAGGAAGCCTTCCCGTCCTAAGGAGAAATAGTATACACGTTTAACATATTAACATTTTCTCTCATTCATTTGTATAGATATATAAATTAAACGGAGAAATGACTACACAAACCGGACACAAGCAATTTAATAAGGCGTCATAGAAAGATCAGCTATAATAAACTACACAAATTACTATATCAGTTACCTTAACGGAGTGGGAAGTCCTCCTTTTAATTATCATCGAAGATTACCAGCTGGGACGTTTTTAAAAAAAAAATAATTAATACCGCCAATCCGTTAAGATAAGTGTTATGGGGATTTGTGTAAATGTGTTCTCCAGGAGTAGATATGTCATTATTTTATAATAAATTACACTAACTTGACTACAATGAACTCTAAAATGTACTCCACTTTCGAGTGGTGAAAATATTTATCTTCTTCTTTTATTGGCTTCAATAAAACAACATAGCTTCCGAGCATATAGAAGCTGCAGCCCTGCAATCGTGCTCGATTATACATACATACCTTCCGGCTTAATTCGAGCCCCCCAAAAAAATAGGGCGGCTCGATTTCTTTTCGGCCTTGGATAGAGCGAGCCGGATAAAGTAGATGTAATTAGGACCCGGGTTGGGCTTATGGATAGCCCTAAAGCTGAGAGTAATGTGTCAGACAATACTATGCAAGCTTATTTGTGAAGTCCCGGATACCGGATAAGGTTGCAAATTAGCAATAAAACTACTTCTAAAAGCAGAAACTAATTATTACTGTAGATGTCTTAAAGATATTTAGAGATAAGAACACATGAATATTTTGTGCGTCCATACAGTAAACACTAACTACGTGTTACCATCTACAATTTTCAAATAATTAAGGAAATAGTACCTGCAAACACAGATTTTAAAATAAATAAATAAATAAACGTGTGTCTACTCTCCTTAACTTAACTAATCTTGATGTTTTTACTGACACAGATCTCAATACTTAAGCTTACTTAAAGTAAACAGCAAATGGAGCGCTTAGAAAATTAATTGTATCGTAAAACAAAGCCATTTCTGTTGTTATTAAATGTAGACAAATTGCCGATTTTGAATTTATTTATGCTCTTTAGGTATTTCAGGATCAGGCCGGAATAGGGAGAGGATGTTGAACAGGGTTACCAGGAATTTTCTATTTTCATATTCCTTGACTTTTCCAAGTTTCCAGGTTGAATTTCTTGAATTTCTAGTGTATAGTTTAGCTTCTAAAATTAGGAAATCTTTGTTAGCTAAAAGTTGTATAAAAAAAGAAGAAGAAAAAAGGCCCACCACAACATCCACCCCCTGCCTGTCTGTGTATTTTTATGACATTTAATTATTTATTCGAAAACACATGAACCAACTTGTCAATAAGTTCACAAAATTTAATCTTGTCACTAAGTTCACAAAAAGTAAAACTGGTACAACCAAGTTCAGTTGGTCGCCTTAAGTTCTTCGACTCCTTCATGCTAGGGAGTTTAGTCGTAAAAGAAAAGTACACTCACAACGCTTTGCATGGTCAAAAGCAGATAAGTAAAAATAATAACGTTATTCATTCTCTGTACTATTAATAACTAACTAAATTCCCTGACTTTTCCAGGTTCTCCCTGACCACAATTAAATTCCCTGACTTTTCCAAGTTTTCAAGATACCTGGTAACCCTGGTTGAAGGGTAGTCGGCCAGGCCTAGTTTAAAAGGAACCATCCGGGAATTTGCCTGGCGTGACTCTGGGAAAACCTGTCAGAATGGGGAGGGTGGTCCGCAAGGATCGTTCCCAAGACCTTCCGATTAAGCTACCGATCGATCTACCAACTGACCTACGGCCGCTCGAGACAAATTGCCGATTCTTGTTTTATAATGGGTGCTGAAGGAAGGAACCTTTTTCTGTCAGACAAGATCCCTATTTACCGTTCGCTTCGGGATGTATTTGCTGTCATAAAATGTAACTATTCAATAATCTAATAACTTGCATTTATTATTTGTAAATGTCTTCAGAAATTTTTTATACTTCGCTTTCGTGTTTCTTAAAATATTTTTATTGCTAATTTGCAACTTTACTTCTTAGTTTCACAAATATGCTCGTGTGGTATTGCCTGGTACTTCCAACACTACTTTCAGCTCCGTCAATGTGCTCGAAAACTACGCTACTTAAAAAAGATGAATGTGGAATATGCATATTCCTGAACTGAAGAGTAGAATGAATATAGTGCGAAGTACGCAAAGAATATAAAGAATATTATAAATTACAAATAATACTCTAATTCAGGAAAACCTATGCGACTATTCAACGTGCACTAAGAGATATGACTGCCCTATATTATTGTTATTACTGTTACCAATATCGAATTTTGTATTGGTTTGATGTAATGCAACTACACGTCTCTTCATTTCTTGCAGTAGATTTCGAATATAGTTCCTTCAATTTAACTCGTACAACGCTGAGGTGAAAAGTTCCTGGCCTCACGAGGAGATCGCACCACTATCCTCAGTATTTTGATCATGTTGCACTTTTTCATCCTTCATATGTTTATCACCAAAGTTTGAAGTCAATCAGTCATTTATTATCTGTTTAATAGGCCGGTTCTTCGCGCTTCTCAAAATAGCCATCTACAGTGTAGCTGACTTCACTGTCGCTTGCATTTTTTCTTCCACCGAGCCAGGCTAGGAAAGAGACGAGTTGCTTCGCGCTACATCTTGCGAGTATTGTGGATGAGGAAGAAATTCGAACTTTGATTCATTCATTTTGGCCTCACAACAACATTGTTCTTCGACACTGCTTTTGGTCAGATTTGAGCAAACGCAGGAATATTCGGGCTGAGCCAGAGTTGTCTACAGGCCATAAACAAATTCAAGTCAACTCGCAGTAACAATCTTTCGCACAACTTTGTCATACTCAAATGTTCGTGTAAGATATTGCTCACACGTTATTTTGATAAGTCAAAATCTCTGCTATCTCCCTCACTTTCATTCTACGGTCTGCGAAAACGCTTTTGTGGATTTTTCGTTCATTTCTGAGATACCCTGTTTAATGAGATGTCTACTGAGTGGTTTATCACCGGTGCTCGTTCGACACATTTCAAATTCTGCAACTCTGCGTTTAACCACTATACTCAATGGAGAGAAATTTTCCAATATCACATCTAACTCTTATTTTTTTATATCGGTTGACTTTAAGCCTGTTAAAAAAAAAAGGAAAAAAGTATATTTAACCACGGCACGAAATTTCACTTTTCACCTTTCTTCAAACAATGCTTGAGGCGTTTATTTCGATGGGCTGCCAAATAAATAATAAATAACAGACGACAACTCTGAATACAAACATGGATGAAACAATCCAACACCATCAACATATTGAGCTTAGTGGCGCGATCTCTGTGTGAACTTTCCACTCTATCCTCGTACAAAACCAAGAAATAAAATTTATTATAAAGTAATATTATGGAATAAAATGTAAGGTGTAATCAAAAAGAGCCTGAGAAGAGGTCTTGCAAAACAATGATAAATCTGCGAATACTTAAAAGAGAATGTAAAACATGTAAAACCGATCAAGTGCTATACCAATATCCTCACAGAGAAAATTAGCTGGTTGATAAGTAAATCACAAATGCCCATTTTTATTATTTTTTTCGGTTGCACACATTTTAGTTTTTGCTAAAAAGGTGCTTATGCTCGAAATTGCTATATTATTAAGAGTGAAATTAAATCATCAACTATGTCTATAGAAGCTAGTATTCTGTTGCTACTACCTCGGAATTCCTTCATGAGAAGTTCTTTAAAAAAAATCGTTGCAACGATTAGTCAGATGACGCTTGGACTCACTCCTGGTCGATTTGTAGGCGGTAAAATTCGCCGTTACAGCACGCGTGGTGGTGAAAAAGGTACGTAGTCATGTACAATGCCCATTGAAAACACTACATTATAAATTGTGTAATGGCACAATCAAAGTCACCAGAAAAATGTGGTGGTACTGTTTACCGAGTATGTTGCATATTTGAACATAAAGCTCAATATGGTTCATTTAATATACAGGATGAAATTATTCGGCAATGTAATAAACTTCCATATAAAAAACATTCCATAAAATTTTGAATCGCTTCAAAAAGTAACAAGAATGCTTAGGCATCAACGTTCCTGAATGTGGCTTCTCTTTATTAATCTAATTACATTCAAATTTATGGCTTGGAACTTTGAAAATAATAGCGAACATGGATACGAGGACAGTTTTACAGCGAACTCGTGAAGACGAACATCACAAAATCGTAAGATGTCACCATATGTATAAAAAGCATTTTGTAATGCTGACAATTACAGGGTGGCCAGAAAGTCCCTTTACACGTGCAATTATTTGATTGTAACTTTAATAACACATACAGTTATTTGTCCAAAATGTCCGTACGTTCACCACCATTATTTCCTGCACAGCTTGATACGCCTTCATGTCCTCCTACTTATCCGCTTTAGCAGCTGCGGTGTCACATGCTGGAACGCTTCAAGCACACTTGCCCGCAGAGCATCATTGTTCACGTACCGCTTCTTCCTAACGTATGATTTGATGATCCCTCACAGGGCGGTGTCGTAAGGTACGGACTTCGAGGCGGCCAAGGATAAGAGTCTGCTGAAGATCCTGTATGCTTCCTGTTGGCGGTTTAAGTCATCGTCCGTTAGTTCATTGATGGCCATTGGCCGGAATGCTTGCAGGCCTAAGTCCCTTTTCATGCGGAGTTGCATTGTGCTTTTTTTAATTCCAAGTTCTGCAGCACGCTTTCTGGTCGACTTGCAAGGTGAACGCATCACTGACGCACTACCTTCAGCACATATTTCCCTTCGGGTTGATGGACGACCAGAGCGGGGGGCATCCAAAACACTTCCCAGGCGAAAAGCTTTCTTCTCCCACGTGATCAGTCTGACGACTTGGTGGCTCCTTACAGAACCGTTCATGAAACCTATCCATTACCTGTGTCATATTTTCGTTGTTGTGCTTCCGTTCACGGACTCACACACTTGTCACTAAGCGCTCCTCCAAAGTGAAGTCGCTGGTATCTGCCATTGTTCTTCACCAAACAGAATGGCGAGACAATGAACTGGTCAACGCACAGAATTTATTCTCCTCCCCGGGCAGTCACGTGGCAGTTACATGGCAATCACGTTGCAATTCACGTGAGAAGTACTGTTGCCATATCAACGATCAGGTGGGAGGTTCAAATCTTAAATATCTTACCATCTTACACTATTACACGCATTTAGTGCAGGTGTAAAGGGACTTTCTGCCCCCCCCCCTTACCCTGTACATTATCTTTACGATAATCACTTTGCTGATATGCAGAATCACATCAACACACTATAATTTTAAATACTAGCTACATTTTTCATCCTCTATTCATCTCTGTCTCCCCTTTACCTTGAAAAAGCGAACTAGAACTCAAGTAGAAAAATAGGACAACATATCCCACTGTTTCTGAACACCTACTCAAACGACCAAAGTACGTGTCTGCATTTTGATTGTGATTTATGCTATATGGCTAATAGACCTATCTTCACATATTATTATTCCCGTAAAACCATAATTTTTACAAAAATTCCACTTTTTCATTATTCGCTCAAGTCTTCATATTATTATCATCTTGCATACTCGTTTCCAACTTACCAAACAGTGAACGACACATACATTCTTGGGATCCTGCCCTAAGAACACATACATATTGCTGCACACTGAATACAAATTATGAAGTGGAGGCGCTCTTCTTGTATGCCACCCGCAATCTAAGACTCTAGTTCCGAATTTTGTCGAAGAATATGATCGCCCTGATACATTATAAACTACATAGTGTCCTGGGTGTCTTCCATCTAGTAATGCTCTTACATCTTCTACGTGATTTCGATAGGCAGACTCCAAACCTTCAGCTGGATATGACATTACTGCTAGCCTAGATGTGATATAGCTGAAATCTAAGTCAGATCGAGCAATAGATCTAAAAATAAGAAAATAAAAAAAATCAGAAAACTCAAGATATCAAAACGGTTTACGCGAAATATATTTTAAACAAGTAATTACTCTAGGAGTAACTATCTGAAATTCTCAACACACAAACACAGATGATACATCATTAAAATATTGAAATGAAATACCTCGAAACACTCTATTTAAGGAATTCAATACTTACACTGCATAAGGAAAATTCACACTGGAATACAAAAATAAAGAAGAAATAATTTTCTTACATATTATTTTTTTTCAAATTAAAAATTACAGTCTCTCGAATCTGAATATATTTATGTCCTCTAGGCACCTATGACTCAGGTTTGGATACGGTAAGAGAAAGGGTGCGGGAAAGAACCGACAAGGGCCTAAATTGAAGGTACCATGCTGATGTCACGGAAGAAAAGCCCTCGACAACCTTAGTCAGGATGGTCGACCGCTTGATTACAGTCTTTCGGAAACCTGATGCCAGTACTAATTATATACCCGCAAGAACAGCACATAGTAGCTTGTAGAAGCTCTCAGAAAATAAATAAACTACCCTAATTTTCGAATTAGGTAAGAAAAGCAGATACAATCAGAAAAAAACTTGCAAAAGTGGCTTTTAAGAACAATAAAAGAGATGAAAGGTAAGGTTAGAAATGAAAATACAGAAGAAAAATGTATGGACTGGATTACCTCAATATAACCGACTTACCAAAAGATTACGTAAAACTTTCAAAAGGTTTACATTAACAGCAAACCACCACCAAGTATAGGCAAAATTTTCTTGGTTTTTAAGAAGTATTTCCACTTCACAACGAAAGAAATAGGCGTCTTTGATATCATTTGTGCTTGAAATTAATCATATATACGGGGAGAAAAAAAACTGGGCATAAAGATAAGACTATAAGAGCACATGACAGAAAGATGAATATTTGACTCCTACATCTACGTCCTACGATTCCAAACAACTTGCCGAATCTAACCATAGAATTAAAGATAAAAAAAATAATGCACAACTCTAGATCTGAAATCAATAACAGCATCACAGAACTTACTATCGGTACACATTAACAAACAAACAAACAAAAAAATAAAAAAATGGATCGCAATCTTTCCAAAAATTATGAACAACTGATACAAGTCTTTCATTATAAATTAGCTGATATACCCACCAGTTGGTGAGCGCTCAAATGTATTCTATAGTTATCCCATGATATATAGCCAGTAAATAAACATGTTCCAATGAAAGAATTGTTATTAATGTCCTAAACGAGTCGGTTAGCCTCCAAGGACGGACCTACAGTTTTTGGCAAAGTGGGCTCCGAACCACTCCGTTTAATGGACTCCGGCGGGGTAAACACTTAGGTCTTTCTGTTAAGCGAAGAGCTTTTGAAAAAATCGGTCGGAATTCACTCAAATTTCGAAGTTCAAAATGGTGTATGATCAGTTTTCAACACTGCACTCGGTGTTTTACTGCAATTATTATTAGAGGATATTAAAATAGGTTGCCTACACTGGAAACATTGGAAGATGAGGAATTGCACAATATGTTTTCTATTGTGTCGAATGACATTCTTATCAACCTTTATTGGATACGTCAAACTGTTCAGCAACAATTCGAAAAATACATTTTTAAATAGGTTGGCAACACTGACAATTGGGGTGGTTGGGGACGGAGATACACAGTATTTTTCTATTGTCTAATAATGTTTATGATAAGTTTGGTGCGGATATGGTCAACGGAATGGAATAAATTTGAAGAAAATAATTTTTAAAATTCGTTGGCAACACCGACAACTGCGACGCAATACAAACGACTCGGACTACCTCTACGACCTGTTCCAGTACCTAATGCACATGTAAGCAAAATTTTTTTGTGTAAATCAAAGGATGCGTGTAGATTTATGAAAGTAACACAACAATTAATTTTAGGTTCTTCGATAGCGTAGCTAACAATAAGGGGCCTTATATCTCCACTTCGTCCGTTCGTCTATCCGTGACAAAAAAAAACAGCTCATGAACCACAAGGTGTAACGAATAGATTCAGGTGTCGTTGAAAAGGTCTTGGCTAGACTAGCTCAGAGCCGCTGTAACAGTCTTCATTGGTGCAGTGGGTCAGTGCTGACAACCCATTTTTTAAGACTCAATTGTTCATATTGCTTCCATCCGTTAGACGTATCCACATCTAACTTGGCATAAACGTTGTCGTACAAAATAGAAAAATACTGTGGGTGTCATCGTCCCCAAGCTTCCCAGTTGTCACGGTTGCCAACCTATTTTAAAAGATGAACGTTTGTTTGAATTGATATTAAAGTCCTAACGAATTGGTGGGTTTCTGTGGCGGGACCTACAGCTTTTGATAAAGTGGGTGCCAACCACTTCGTTCAATAAACCGACTGGAAATAAAGAATGTATGTATGTTGCTTATACAGATCTACACGTATCCATTGATTAACACCAAATTTGCACACATCTGCACTAGAAACTGGGTTAGGTTGTAGAGGTCATTGGGGTCTTGTACTGCGTTCTAGTTGTCAGTGTTTTCAACCTATTTAAAAATTTAATTTTTCTAACTGCTTCCCTTGACTCACTGAACCTTGTGATGCTATCAAGGGAACCTCGAAACCTTCGCAATTGTTAGTTGAATAGCAGTACTCGCTTGTTTATACACAGATAGATGGCAACACTGGCAACTACGGCACAATATAAAGACCTCGTATACGTAAACTGTGAATGAAATAAGAAAGAAATGGCAGAAAAACACAAGAAAAAGTAGTACGAAAATAGTGCAACAGAAGATAGATGTAACCACTTCACTTTCGATAACAAACACTACTTCCAAATCCGAAGCACAGCCATGGGTACGAGACTGGTTCATCCTTATGGTAACATGTATATGGGAAAGCTTGAACACAATTTCCTACAAACTCTAAACTTGATTCTACTGTTCTGGATTCCGTTCTTGGATGTCACTGTAACCTTATGAGCAATGGTCAAGCTAGCCTTAATACGTTCCAAGAACAACTGGACCAGTCTCATATCGTCAAGTTCACTTGCTTAATTTCAAACATATTCCTTGACATAGATATCACTAAAAACAACACCCGCATGATTTTCGTATACACAAAACCAACCAACGATATGCAATATTTACATTATTCAAGCTCCAATCCTTATCACTCCAAAAAGTCGATCAGTTTTTTTTCTCAGAGGACAATGTCTGAATTCCACCACCTCTGCAAACCGAACTTACAACTAACGCCTCTAGTCAATCTACGTCACCCATTTAACTTCTTAATTTTGCACACTCAACCCACTCATATTCCCAGCGACAATCCATATCCGCCGGATCTAATCACCCACTTTCATCCTGAACAAACTAAGATCAAACAAATCCTGAATTCTCTTCCACATTCACCAATATAACACAGAAACTATTCCCGATAAGCCAATATAAGTTTTCAAAGCAACTCCCCATCCCCTCTGGTCCATACAAATTCTACTCTCCTGCCAGCCTCACAACCGGCGCGCACATATCCAAGAGACTCAAATGTATGATCTGTTCCAACTTCATCACACCTACGACAACTATTGGTACTGCAAGTGGCTACTACAACTTAATTCCCAACAGTATTTGCCATACTTGAAACTTAGTTTACATCATAAATTGCACTTTTTGTGATGCTTTTTATGGGGAATATAAAAATGAAAAACCATCGTCATTTTTGCGCCATAAGCGAACTACATGCTCCAGTCCCTTTTGTACACCCACTCGCACTAAATGTGAGCTATCTTTCGATATTGCTGTAATACACATTCTGCCTCCTACGACTGCCACCTCAACATCCTTTGAAAAGGGGTCTTAGTAAACGGTTGGGCGTAAAAATGAAACAATGTCAAACGCTTCAGTAACTCCTACACCCCCGGTCTACCTATTTCCGTTGGCCCCACCACCACACTATTAATTTTCCTTACACCTTATTCTATCAGTTTATCACGCATTTTCAACACATACATCATTCTCCCCTCTTTATGCTTACACGTTAGTCAATTGTTCTATAATTTGATGCGTTGTACGTGCTCAACGACACTGAAAGAAAATTTTCCTAAACACGTGTGTGAACTGAGAGAACACTAACTACCATGTAACTATCCTTTTTACCTTAATTTTTATCTTAAACTGCCCTTTCGATTTCTCCTAGTTTAGAGATATACAGCACGAAGACAAAGGAAAGCTAATGAGCAATTTAGGATAAAAATAAAAAGGAAGGACATACACGAACTGAATTCACGAAGTGCACAAGTACACACACAAAAATGTTTCAACACCTTGTAGTGCAATATTTCTACTTTTAAAGTCATCCACTATAAAAAATCGAAATATTGTACTACAAAGCGTTTACACATTCTTTTGTTTGTGTGTACTTCGTGATATTATTATTATTATTATCATGTATACACATAATTTACAACATATGAACAAGCAGCTATAGTAAATTTCAGATCTTAAGGACTCTTGCATGGTGGTCTGACCAAGCAGATCGATTTTGTATATCAAAAGGTGAGGAAGTAGAATTTTTAAGTGGAACTTGTGTATTATCCTCAGAAAAGGTTCAATTCAAACACGATTAGTTGAATGCCGATATGGTTTATATTAAGTACGTACAATTCGTACCAGTGTAATATTGTGGCTTGGGTACTGTATTCGAATATTTCTTTGGATACTATTATTATCAACTGTGAGGATTTTACATTTGAAATCAGAAAGAAACTGAGAATCTGTCCTCAGATGAGCAATGGAAAGTTGTGCTGTGTTGGATTTGGTAAGATCTTTCCATTCTTTATTCTTTTCTTTTTGATTAGCATTAGTAGTGGTAGTGATTACAATACTAAGTATAGTAGAGTGGT
>JAGDQP010034879.1:0-19868 GCA_022664845.1 Lepisma saccharinum | reverse complement strand
ATGCTAAAAGAACCTGCATTTATAGCGTTACCAGATTAAATAGGGCGAGATAAATCGAGGTCGCGGTTGCCGATTTCAATCTGGAGTCAGTTTCTCTGCCTGTTTTCATTGGAGTGTCTCATTTCAGTATTGACAGAAATTGTCATGACTTCACACTTAGCTACTTGTTTATCATGACAAATAAAGAGTGCCAAGTAGTTGCTTTCTTCCTGTTGCCAATTTGGCGTATTGGTAGAATGTCGGGAAGCTAATGTGTCGGACCCGGGATCGAATACTGATGTGGTTTTGTTTATATATTTTTTTCTTTACGAAAAATAACTTCTATTTTTACACGATTTTTATTAACTTACTCTGTAATGTTTCATCTCCGCTACAAATCTTGTAATTGATTTTTAACTCACTTTTCATCATCCGACTTGTTTAAAATTTTGTAAAGTGGCGTGCTTCCGATGACAATACAATATTCAATCATTAGATACACGACAGAATAATCCAGTTAACTGCAATTAATTAAAAAACAATTATTTAATATGGACTTCTTTATGCTGAAATAAATACTAGCCTCCAACAATGTTGGGTTTTGACTGGTTACAGAACACTTTCGGATTTGGGTGTGCGAAGCTCTTAATATCGAAAAAAATTAAAAAAGGAGTTTTTAAAAAGCACGCTTTTTTAAGGAAAGAAAAATGGACTAAAAAGTACAAAATAATAAATTTATGAATCGAAAAATAAAAGCATGGGTGTTCTTGCTTACCTTATCATAATATCTAAGAGCATCCACGCTTTTATTATCCGTTTCATGAATTTATTATTTTTAGTTTACTTTTCTTTGCTTAAAGCAGCGTGTTTTTTGAAAATCCTTTTTTAATTTATATATCTATAAGCCAGGTACTTTTTTTTATTGCACACTCGATTAAATCGTGTTTTTCCCCACAAGTAGCCACGTGTGACGTCATGGCAATTTCTGTCAATGCTGAAATGAGATATTCGTGTTTTCATTGAATCGCTCACCCGCGCTACAGACGGACAGAGTTTAATCTCGTCTGAAGTAATACAAGTGTGACCTTCGGTCCCGTCGAACCTTCGGTTTTACATGGAGAAGTTTAACACGAACAGTGTTATTTGGAAGTGAGTGATATCGGATGCAAGTATATCGGTAAAAATGACACCTTTTTGTGAAGCGTGCCTTCATATTGAAGACTTTCCGCAGACGAATTCCTCACATCAAAACAACGAAAATGTTCCTTTGAAGTTATTTCGAAATACGCGTAGTTTCGGAACTACACAGACTCGAAGTTACAACTGCATCATCATAAATGACGTAACAACTCGACAAATAATGATGTAGTCGTTGTTGGCTTAGCAAATCACAATTGAAGTAATACCCAATACATGAATTAGAGTAATTCTTATGATTGAGGGGGTGGCGCATAGCCAGGTTTCGCAACGGGAAGAATTTTGTCAATGATTTAAATGGTTTAACGGCTGGCATAGAAATCCCTTCTAAGCTGCATTTGCCAATCATAAGTAGGTGTTAGGGGTACTATTTCAATTGTGCTTTGTTAATCCGACATTGCTTACGTCATCATTTATCCAGATATGACATAATTTTGTTACCATTGATGAAGACTGGGTCGATATTCATAATACCAATCGCTAAGGCCATATACTGTTTGATTCTTTGGGACTTGGCTAGGCACTTCAGCCAGTACAACTTTTTGTGTACTCCCAGATCTAACTTGACTCTAGCTATAGGTCTTCTGTGAGCTTTAGGGCTTTCGGAACAAAGCGAGTTCTGTATCCAGTGCGTTGCGCCCCTCGAAGAGTTCATCTCTTTATCCCAAGAGATGAACAGTCAAGGAGTGTCTTGCAGTTTCGGTGAACTGTCCGCACAGTCGACAGAGGGTTTAGTTTCAATATAGCTTCATTATTTGCAGGTGTTTTCCTGAACAGACCATGTTCAGTTCCTAATCCAATCAATTTCTTCCCTGCCTAAATGTATTAGGGATTTTGTCATGAGGTGATTGGGTTCTTATCATCTTGGTGTGCCTTAGGTCGGAGAGGTTTGCCAATTGTCTCCGGTGTTCTTCCTTGGCCCATTGATGAATTGCAGTTTTAACTAAAGATTTGCTTATTGTGCAGTATGGTTCTGGACCGTTGAAGGCTTGGCTGGCGCCTTCTTTTGCATCCTGACTACTCTCCACAGGATTCAAAAGGGTGCTCAGGCTATCAGCAATGTAGAGGAAAGTTGTCCAAGGATTTCATGAAAGTGGTTGGTTTTTGTACCAGTGGTCGCTTGCCCATTCCCGTGTATATTCAGCCTATTTCCAGATCTCTATATATACCACTCACATCCCACATCTGTACTGCAGTGATGCTACCAACATCAAAAAGGCAAGACTTCAAGCAACCGTACTGCTCAAACTCTTCTCTGGCGTGCTATCAATACAAGACTGCTAACTCGATATCCACCACTCTCTTTTCGCCCACCTCTACCAAGTCTCTCGATGCCTCGCAAGTGGACTTTTGCTGAGACCGAGACATTCCACCATGATTGAGTAGCTTTGGAAAATGTATCAGGCGGTTTAGTCTGCAATTTTCCTTCACTAGCTTCGTAAAGAACTTACAATGGAACTTGCGCCGCAGGGCTATGATCAAGGTTCTTGTTTACAATATGTTGCACGTTCGCAAGAAAAGTGTAAACGTAAAAAAAGAACAATTTCACAGGAGGAAAAGAAATGGCGTCTTACTTGAGAAGCTATATGTAAAATTCGTCGAACACTTATGATATGTACTGGCCACCGATGTATATAATACTTGTGGCATTTCAATGGTTCTCTCATGCTTTTGAGCAAAGACGAAAACTAAAGAGTTGTGACACTTTTCTTGTGAACGTGCGACGTGGTGACGGTAAGGCCTGTCAAGAATAGGCCTTGGACTTAGTCATCTACTCTTAGGAAAAAATAACTTTTGGCAGTACCACCCTGCCTAAACACTTGTTTCTACCAGTTTCCTTAGTAACTAAAAAGTTCTTTAGAAAGATATATATTGAATTGTACTATATTTATTTATTTTTCGACCTAAAATACACATTGTTAGGTCGCACATTATACACTACTTTTTGTTTTTATAAACTCAAACATTAATTAACAGGATTGACATACCGTTTGGAATGTTTCGAAACAAAATATGAACACGACCAGTCTTTGAGTAATGTCTCTTTAAATATACAGAAATGTGTTGCTCCTCACTTTGTGCCCTGAATTAATAGCTGCTACATTGTTTATATAAAAAGAAACCTTGAAGAATACACAGAAGCAAATGATGAAATGAATGTAACATTCAAACGGATTTCAAATTTGAAATATTTCTACACAAAATATACAAACCATGCCGTACATACGAGTTCAAATTTCAAAATAAGCTAAATATTAGAAGAAATTTTCTTATATAAATCTGTATCAAACAAATCTCTATCTCTCTTATACGTATATATATACAAAAATATACTTCTTACATATATCGTATGATAATATATTATGATCATTACATATTATCAAATACTAATATATATGTACAAAATAATTATGCTAATTTAAAGCATCAATATCTATGGACATCTCTACTTAACCCTTTTAATGCTACCAGAAGCCTTTCACAATTAAAGACTAATTTACAAACATATATAACTGAGAAATTAACTATTAATAAGACCCTGGCGACATTTTTTAATCCACTTTCCCGATTTGGAAAAAGAACAGTTACAAAATTAGTTTCTCTTTTTTTTTATTCCTTGCATCTTTCAAATATAAACTATTCTACGTGTACTTGCAGATATAATGGGAAGTCGCGAAAAGAAATTAAAGTTCTTACGAAATAAGGAGGGAGGACAAGTACATCATCTCTTGATTAAGCTGTCTAAGTTCCTGGAGCTGATACGTATATGATCTCCAAAAGCTCCTTTCCAGAAAAATGGTACTTATTTTGTGATTCTCGAAACACAAAAACTTCTTGTACAGTCTGAGACAAAAATGGACCATCGCATGTTCTTTGCAAGGATCTGACCACAATGGTTTAAATTGAATAGTAGTTATGGCTTCTAGGCACTTTTGGATTAGGCCGGAATAGGGTAGATGACAGGGATGTGGGACGAAAGTCAGCCAGAACCTAGTTTGAAGACTAGGTCTGTGTGATGGGAAAAATCTAGCAGGATAGCCGACCGTTGGAATCAAATTCAGGATCTTCCGAATGCAAAGCCAACGTTCTACGAACTGAGCTACAGTCACTTGGTCACAATGTTTTAAGAAATGATGAATGGTTCATAAAGTTCTCATTAAGAACTTTGAACCTGCAGTATTATTTTATAGCAATAGCAATTCTTATTCCTGTTATGGTCTCAGATGAATCATAAGATGGTCATTTTTTGTCTATGTTTATCAATCTATATCCTACAATATTAAAATGATTCAGAGAAATATTTCTAAGCATTCAATTGAACATTTCTAAGCTATTGCTAAGGGACCAAACCTTTTAGACAATACTGCTGTTCAGAAGAGAACCGAGTTATTAAAAAACGTACGACTTCAGAGAGAATACCTGAGAGGAAAAAAAGAGTATGGTTTTAGCGAAAAATTATATTTTCTCAGAATAATACTTCAGTACTTGCAGACAAAAAAGACTTAGTAAAACTGGAATGGTCCTTTCCATACAAGTAAAATTAAACGTTGTTTGAATCTTCCATTATGTGCTTCGTATCTTAGTCTGGGCTATGTGTTGTCATTACTCGTTTCAAGCTAGAATATTTTCCTGACATCTTCAGATACAGTACAAAAAAAGGATGTTGTTTCCTAATTGATCTAAAGCATTATAAGAGTCGATCAGCTCTGAACAGTCTTCTTGTTTGTCATTATTTGTTGCTTGGAGCTGATTTGCTCCTATAATTAATGTAAATTTATTGGCAAACAAATTGCTCAAGGACATGACAGAGCTTAATAGGAAAACCACACAATGCAGAGATCGGTAGAAGTGGGTGAGAAAACTCAAACTGTTCATAAAAAATCATTATTAAGACACGAAGAACTATTTTATACGTGAAGAAAATGATCTGTAGTCAAGAAAGCTATCACATATTAAGCAAAAGTAGATTCTGGAAAATGTTACGAAGAACTGTGTCTAATACTATTGATATTCTCCACGAAATATTAACCTCTTTCAGCAGACGCACAAAGGATCTCATTAACAATTAGTAGCACATCAGAAATATGAAGACAATTTGAAGCATCATTGTATATAAAATATTATTATATAACAAGCTGTTAAAAAAAATAGCAACTCTTGACTGAAATCCATACACTAAAGAAAATAATAATTACTACTATAAATGTTCTTAATCGTAAACTAATCTCCCTTCGCCCAAAAATGTTAAAACTTGTCTACAGGAGTAATTCCACGGCAAGAATGCACACTTAGACGTAGTACAGTTTGAAACTACAAAAATTATAGCTGGGAAAGGAACACTTCACTTGCACAGACTCTTTCATCACACTAGCTTTAATCAATGTGGTGTGATTAAAAAAAAAAAAAAAAAAATCTTTGGAGAGACCATTTGAAGTCTTGTCTTGAGCTAAAAGGAAATTATGAACACGAACTGAGAAGTTCTCTGAAAAATCACGTAACACAGAAGCCAATGTATAAAAGAAATGCATTCCAATTTCGCCATCCATTTTAAAAATACTAATTTCAAGTGTTTTTTCTGTATTGTTCTGTGTAGAAGGTTTTCTATAAAGTTCTTGAAGTGCAACTATTAAATAAATAATAATAATACAGAAAGATAAAATTGCTGTTAGGTTCATTTTCCAAAGATTTCCTTCATTTCCATTTCACTATTTCTGCGCCACGACACCTAAACAAGTGCAAAAGGATTACTGTGACAGACAACACCACTCGAAAAAAAATCAATGAAGTTCTACTTACAACTGGATTTCTATTTACATTTCACCATCTTATTTACAACCAAGGCACTACGATTAATCCACTTTCATATTATTATATACCTCAAGATCATTTCGAAATGCAGGCAATAAAAAAGTAAAATGAATCACGCAAATATACACTTACTATTGTACTTCCGACACTTTTTTAACAAGTACTGTACATTATCGAAATGTACTTTTAGCTTGCTAAATAAAATGCTATATACGTAATACATTCTTTGAGCTGCTTTTCCCTTGGAATCAACATAAACAAAAGCACAAATCACAGCTCACGTTTCTGGCAAACTCTTGTACTTCTCCTAAAGTGAAATAACTATCACACACATATCCATACTGCTGTTACTTTATTCCCACTGAAATATCCATGTTATATATGGCACATATTTCATTCAGCTACACGTAAACCACAGTTTGATATATGAGGAGTTAATACATACTTCAGTGTTATTGCTGACGTGGTAGAGAGATGCACATTCCAGTGTCACTCTATTTCTCTACGTATATACACTTAATCACTCTCATAAATGAACGAAATTTTATATATTTTTGGATACATTACGTATATAATGAACTATAAAAAATACCTTGCGAATTTGTCACAATGAAATAACTGAAGATCTAAAAGTATAAAATATTAGCAAGTTTGAGAACCAATGTAACTGTTTACATCAGGAAACGATTAAGTGAACCTTTGATCTGCAGATGTTAATATTGGAGTAAGTCTAAAATATCGAGAAAAGAATAAAATAAATGAAGTCACGTAATTAATATGAAAGTTAAGAACTTCATACAATAAATATTGAAACTATGATGATACCAATTTTGATTCAACTGCATGATTAAGTAATTTGTCGTACTAACCAAATATTATGAGTGGCTCAGGGGAACAAAATATAAGCGCCACGAGCGCTCTTTTAAAATTAAGGCCGAAACAAAAGTAAAATATGTCTTATCTGAAAAAATAACTGAAACAAAATTTTTGTTCAACGATTGTCTGAACAAAGAACATGTATATCTGTAAAAGAAAACTTTTGCTTAGACATATTGCATTTTCTTTCAGACATACTATGAAAATTTTCTGCTGACCCTCTCCCTTTTATTCCTCCGAGCTGCTCATACATTCAAAAACAAATAACTACATTTAAAAAAAAAAAAAAAAAAAAAAAGTTATCTTTTTCACCAAAGGAACAAATTTTTAATGTTGTTGCAATCATCATCTGGTTACTTCTGAAAGATGCAGACCTCCCATTACTGACTCAGCCACAATGGAATTCCAATTTTTGACTCAGAAAAGAAATAATACAAATTGCATGAACTACTTGCGGCTTGCGATCTTTCAACAATTCCTTCACTTTTAACAAGGGATGTCGTGAGAGCTAGATTTTTATGAAAATTGGTTTCCTGGCTAATTTCGGGTCTCTAATTATCGTGATGATGATAGTCACTCGTTTCGGAAATGCGTAATTTTCCCGCTACGCTTTGGTAGACTTGTCGCGACGATCCTGAAATTAATAGATAAAGCGTAATATATTCTAACTGTACGGTATGTTCCGTTACCTCTCAAATGAGATATATATATATCGAAGCAAAACGACAATTATTGGGTGAACAGTAACGTGCCAGATAAAAGTCTACACATTTCCTCAATTTTCAGGTTTGGCGGGACAAGTTTACCAAAGCGTACGGGCAAACAACGCATTTCCGAAACGTGTGACTATCACCACGCTAATTAGGCAGGAAACCAATTTTCACAACAATCCAGCTCTCACGACTTCAGGCCTTGCCTTGTAAGTAAAGTTTAGTTCAGTTTGAGATTTCTCTTGATTTGATTCCTCTGCAATAACCAATATCATCAGTGTCTGTAAAGCTCTCGTTCTTCGGGACAAATCTTTCGCGTCTATCAAATTTTCTTTCACATTCTCCTTGCCTTCATTGTCTTTTTGGATCTCAGAAAATTTACATTATGCGTCAACAAACTTATTTAAAACTTACTCTTCGTCCAGTGGCTCTGA
The DNA here is from genome assembly GCA_022664845.1 of Lepisma saccharinum. Taxonomy (NCBI): domain Eukaryota; kingdom Metazoa; phylum Arthropoda; class Insecta; order Zygentoma; family Lepismatidae; genus Lepisma; species Lepisma saccharinum. The sequence goes on along the minus strand of JAGDQP010034879.1, from coordinate 11,863 downwards.
CAGGCGCTGCTTGCAGATTTACTTTGGAAAGACATATCAGTGTTAGCGTGATGAGCATGTGTCCAGGACTTTACGACCTGGGAAAATGGAACACAAATTATAATATAAATTTCGAATTGTATATTATAGTTTCATTCTTGGCATCTTCTCCAGGAGCAATAGTAAATCTGTAGACAGCAATATAGCAAGAGCCTAGATCATGAAAGCCTTCGGTCTAGCAGTCGGCCCCCTACCAGTCGCGATTAACCAAACATTGACACTCACCGGTAGATATAGATTCCGACAAGAAATTTTCTTGGCGTTGCCACTTTCTCAAGCAGATGGCAAAAACTCTTCCCCATCCCTACTGAATGCAACGTACTTGAGCGACCCCAGGAAGACAAAAAGAAAGAAGTGGTAACGTTTCGGTCTAAAACCACAAAACGCGCAGGAGGTTCCTTCTGTGGTTTTGAAGAAAACATATGGTGACATAAGGACGTCTTGCTTTCGACGAATCTATAGATAGCAGGACTGGACAATATATATATATATGTCTGAGAGCATGCAACCTATTTTTTTTTCTGAAAATAAACTGCAAATGTACATAAAGAGGAATGAATGTGAAGGAAGTTTCGTAGACAAGAAATATGAACCCAGAAGAGTAAAACCATTAAAGGCAATGGTTATTGTACGGAAACCAAAAGAACAGCTAGTTCATTGTTGATCCAAAATTTTAACGCCAGGACTTTACGAATATTAAAAGATACCAGAGAACAGGTAGCTAACGGAACTTACAATACTATTTGTTTCGTGAGTCAGAAATTGGGACTGCAATGCAATCACCTAGCTAAGTCAATATTGAGATATCTTAACATTATCAAAAACAGTTCCAAGATAATCGGAACTTTGATCGTATGATTTACGATTAGAGATTTTCATGCTCTCCAATTTATTGCAATACTAATACATTAACCAAATGTTTATTTCGTTTCCTTTTTTAAAAAAATCATGACATGCAACAATATAAAGAATAGTTTACACCCATTTCACAACTTGAGCGCACTGATACCTTTCTGTATAATAACATGTTCCCTGAATTTAATCAGAACTTTGAAACACAATTCATTCATGACAGGTACCAGATCCTACTACAATTTTCTTCAATGATCTACACAAAATTATCATCAGGTGCTTTTAAAAGCAATACGAAACGTATTCAGATACATTAATATAAACACATGTTATTATCTCAAACAACAGTTTCTCTAGTGAAATATTGCATGTAAAACATGCGAAATGAATAAAGAAAGAAAAACATACTTCAAAAGAAAGAACAGACAGAGCGAAAACATTGCGGTAGTTGCATTTTTAGTCAAGAGTAATATAAAGAATATTACACAACGAATAACACTATTTACAGTCCACACTCACAGTAAATGAAAAAAAAAATAATGTTACACGGAAACACTGCATTGCACACAATAAATAATGTTACAGTTTTTCACTATTAACAAACTTCCTGGTACAGGGCACAATCCTGGTTATAATCTTTCCATTTAGCATCGCTGCATTCCTCTTCCGAATCATACACTCCGTGCGCTGCTAACTCTTGTAGCACATTGTCCAAATAATTAGGATCTGGATATCCATGTCCACTGTGGGAAATTCCAAATTCAGTTTTGTGATGGATTTCGTTCCATGTAATAACATCCTCTCGTCCTGTAGTCACTGAACGACCAACAGTGAATATTAAACGTCTATCAAAGGCTACTTTCAGTAGCTTTAGAACCTGGAAAAATAAAGAACAACAATCATTATGTAACCATGCCTAACGCTGCCGAACCACGACATGGGGAACATCTACTTATAGTTGTACTTAAAGTAACAGGCGACAGTAAACATCTAAGGAAAGAGGTTGCAATTTTTCAACCAGCACAATAAAGAATATGTGATTTCAAAATTTATGCGGAAAATGGGGTCAAGCATTCCTTAACTGATAAAATTTATTTTGTGAATAACTGCGGAACGGACAGACCTACTTGAGTGTATTTTCTCTTTCTCGGAAAATCTACTCAAATTGGTCCATCTATCCGGAGTTTGAGCAAATTTTATGGTAATCAAGGAAATTTTGACGTCGATTGTACAGCACGAAATACAATGCTGTACCTGAGAGCTAGAAGCGCATACGTTACAAATCCTTGTTTTCGAATAGGAAAAAAATATACTTCCTTTCACATAGAAACTAAATGGACAAACTACACAATAGACTTACTTACATAATTAACGTGTTTAGAATAAGAATCGAGCAACCATAATTTAAAACCTTCCGAATGCAGCAGAAAACCGAATTTCTCAGGTTTTTGTCAAAATTGCACTTAGTCGGTTCCAGCTTCCAGATACAATATGAAGAACACAGTATTTATTCAGTTTTTAACCTCACCGAAAATACAGAGATTCTTTATCTGGGTTTATACGATTCGAAGAGCTATCCCGATAGACGGATGGGTCCCGTCCCGTCCCAAAACGGAGTAACGGACTAAATCAGAAAAAGTTTTCAGTAAGTTCAATGTTGTTCAATGTTAAGTTAGTCCTAATTATATATATATATATATATATATATATATATATATAATGGTAAAATTAGTATTTCTCTTAGGGAAGCAGTATGCGCTACTGACTTGGCATGCTTTGGAATGATGGAAATACAATTATTTAACACAATTATCACATTACCCAATACTTTCCAAATTGGCTTACAAGGAACATTATCTAAGTGCCCACCTTCGATTTCCTTAAAATTCTGCAGGTTTGTAGAGGAGTTAAAATTAGGAGATAGGTATTTTATAGTTTCGACCCTATTCAAACCGTCTTTGGACGAAAAAAAATACGTGTCTCCTAATTTACAAACTTGCAAAGTTGTATATATATGTATATATATGTATGTATGTATGTGTGTATGTGTGTATGTGTATATATATATATATATATATATATTTTCAAATTTCCTGAATTATTAGTATAGTGGAACATGTAAATAATACCCCATGACATTTGTTATAGGCATTGCATGTGGTAATACGAGATAAACAACTATTTTATGACAGTTAAAAGAAATTGATTATATGATTTATTGGGATTCAAATGAGATTCAAAATGGATTTAATTAAATAAAATAACAATGCCAATAAATAGTCTACATGCTTGGACATGCGAATGAAGCTAAATTTGAAAGATTAAAATAGAAGGCATAATTGTTGTTGTGAGAAAAAAGATTTTAATGGAATTTTGACAATGGGTTAGGCATTTTTCTTTTTGAAAATTATAATATTTATATTGTTGAATGAATGAAGAAAATGTAATTTGTAAAATTTTCCTTATAATTTGCGATCTGAAAGTTGGTTATACAATGTATTTAGTAAATCAAAGTTATAGATCTTGTGTATCTGGTACAACACAAGAGACCATAGTTAAGTTCATATGAATTTTATAGATTAAAGTTCAGACGTTTATTTACCTGTTTCCTTCGTACATTAATGTAAGTCTGCTGGGGTGTTAACACTCCAGGTCAGCATTTAGTGAAAAGATCAAGTGTCGTCCCCCTAGTGGCAGTAAAGACCCTAGTTATCTTAAGGGGCATCTTGATTTATAATCGGACAGTAAGATTAACTCACACTTATGCGAAGCTACGGAGCATTACTGCGCTGAGAGATAAAAGAGTCTATAGTCGGAGAATTATATTAATAGAATTATATAAGGAGAAGCAAGAGGCTTTAGCAACACAGCAACGAATTTATTACGAAAGAATTATTATTTTTATTACACATATTTTCTTAATCCCGCCACCAGCCAGTCCAAGCATTTTGTACATTATTGGTATTTCACACGTAAATAATAATACTAATGATTTCTTTAAAATAGAGTATTTTTAACATATTGAAAAAATCCTGTCAGCAGTGGGAATCGAACCCACGACCTCTGCCTTGCCGGGACAGTGCTCTTACCAACTGTGGATAGGTCCACTTCATAAATTTCCATGAGTTTCCCTCATAAATTAGAGATTTCCCTGACTATTCCAGATTAATAAAATTCTCTGAATATTCCAGGTTTTCCAGGGTGGTAGACACCCTGTTTTGGGAGGAGGCCATCCAGTTCCCCGGAGCGAGGTACACTCAACATTATGTGAAATAACAAGAAAAAAAATCCAAGTTTAATTCGTGATACTGGTTTAGCTTATTTGCAATCTTCGAAGTAATTCACTTCAACCACGAAGCGAAATAATTTGTCCACGATTATCCGAAGTACACTGCTAGCGTTTTACTAACTTCCAAAATCCACGCAATACACTAGTGAATGAAATACGGATAAGAGATTACTCCACATTTCAATCTACGCGGACGAAATGTAACCAATTATTTTGAAACAATTTAAAAAAAAATGCCTGGTTTCCTTGTCTGCATCTGTAGTACCATATAAAAGGTAACGATTTATTACTGAGAACATAAACCGTTTTCCATAAAGAGCGAGAACTTGTGTGTACTAACTAAGTAGGATTTCCCACGAAGAAAAATTCTGTATTAATGGTCTTTACATCACCTTAAGTCTTGCGCACGCCTCATAAGTAAGTTAAAAACGATAGCATGACCCAGGCATTTATTCTAAATTCTAACGCGGCGTGGCTGAACAACACCTCCATGAACATGGCCGTTCCTCGGTTTAGAACGCAGAATCACCCCCATTACGAGGCATGCATACTTGTGATTAGCCAGCCCACTTGATTTCCCTGAATTCTCTCATTTATTATTAGTAACAACCAGACACTCTTTTGGTAAAATTGTATTTTTTTTATTTTTGGGCCACTCTCGTAACGAATGACTTCGGCCCGTCTCCAGTCCAGCAGCTGTTAAGTCCCTCAAATCCACAAACAAACATCCATGTGCCAGCCGGGATTCCAACCCCGGACTTTTGAGTCGCTGACTTAGCACCCCAAACCGCACGACTACGAGGTCGGCACACTCTTTTGGTGTGTGACTTCAGGACAGTTAATTTGATTAAGCTTTGGGTTAGCAAAGGCAAGGCAAAATTAATAATCCTTAAAATACTGCTAACAGAACATCTTTAGAGGCTACGAAAGATATTATTACAAAACCTTTGCAGAAGTCATCCGGAGCAATACCTAGGCTATAATATTGTAGGTTTTGAATCCTGAATGATCTGCCGAGATTGCTGTTTGATTACTTGAAAGTTTGGAATGGAATAAACTTACCATTCACAAAATATATAAAATATATCTAATAATTACAATTACTTACTCTATCCAGTACTTTGAAATGGCTTTTGAAGAACAACAAAATAAATAGATAATGAATATTCTGGGTTGCCACAAAATCAGTGAGGACAATTTTTCTGACTTTCGATGACATTTTGGAGTATTTTTTTCATGCCATCAATAGTCTAGTGTTGTATTGCGGGTTCCATAGTTCGCATAATCGTTCAACGAACTCCTTTATTTCTAAATGTTTCTCAATAAACATTCATAAATTGTAACATTACATTTTGTCACAGAAAAAAAATGTTAACCGAACTATACCATATTAGACTGGTAATTATTTGTTGACTTTCTTTCCACTTATATATGAGGAATAACAATGGATGAAAAACTATCACAGATTCACATTTTTGTAAAAAGATTAGTGGAACTTTCAATGCTTTGAGTATCAGGCAGGTTAGATTTTTCTTACTCCAACATTCCTATCTTCTTCTTGGACGTGGTAACTCCAGTCGATGGCTTGAGAGTAAGAACGAATCGTTGAGTAAGAACGTATTTAAAAAAAAATCATAAAAGAGTTGTTCACGTAAGTAATTGTATCTTCTTTATTTTCTTTAATAATTTTATATCTTGAAGCATCAGCTTTCCTTAATGAAAAAATTTAATTCTTTCTTTTCAGGAAGAGAAGATATTGCCTCTAATAATAGGTGACATCACCTGCCCGCAACCTAGCAGTTGTCCAGTGACAGAGCGAAGTGTATATTTTAATTCAACACGAAAACAAAATTTCCACTCACAACAATTTTGGATTAACCCATACTTCACTTTTGCGTGTGTAAAGAAAGAGTTAGCGCTATATGAGAGTGACGCGTTGTGATGAAATCTGTGTCCAGTAAACATAAAATATCTCTGTGTCAAGTGAATCCAATTACAAGCACGAGACAAGGAAAGCAAAGCACAAGCAAAACAAAGGAATACTCTCTACCTCTCTCCTCCGGATGTTTACGTCGTTCACGGAAATTCCGATGTGATTAAGAATATCTTCATCACTTGTGTAAAAAGTATGTACAATAACTATGTTTATCGGAAATTAAAAAATGTGAAATCAAAATCGTTTGCCAAACCTTAAAATCTGAAAAAGGAAACATTAATCTAAGAAAATATGAGTTGCATGCAGTGCAGTGCATATTATGTATTATTACTGTAAACCACCAAGTACAGTGTCAAAATATGACGACTTGACAATATTCAACAATCCAATATTTATGAGTAACCCAAGTAAGTAAATATAAATGAGAGTTTAGCCTATATGTGTACGCTCAGGCAAAGTCACTCAACTATTTTCGAACTTGTCTTTCCATCAAACTTTAATATTTGCTCAGTAACTTAGTCTAAAATTTGAAATATTTCATTATTAAATTAAACGACCTTAATTTCAAAGTTAAGAAGGATTGTTTGCGTAACGGTTTTTCTCTACAGGAATTTGTCTACTGATACAATTTGCGTGTTGTATGTGCGATTGTAACTACAAACGTGATATCATTCTGAAACTTCATTTCAGAAACAGGAAATATAAATTTCGAAGTTAGTTAGATTGTTAGTCCCCGTCGAAAACAGACACACATATATTTGTAAATATTAAGTTCTTGGGCCGCGATGTCTCAGTGGTAGAACGCGTGCTAGGGATTGTCGGTTCGATCCCTGCTCGTGCCATGTGGGTTTTGTGGAGGAAAAACACCGTGTGCGTGAGTTTTCTTGGGGTTCCCCAGTTTCCTCCCACTTTGTATATTCCACCAATTCTCTCATCAATACCCATTCGGTCTAAGTCAAAGTGGCCTAAAGGTCTTAAATAAATTTCAAATTCAATAACAAGTTGTCTGGAATTTCAGTACGGAAAATCTAAGTGCCATTTACCCACAAGGATGATTACATGCATTTAAAAGTCGCAAACAGCAATGCCATAGTCGGGATTCGAACCAAAAATAACTTGGATGCTAGCCTGATGTCTAACACACTACGATCAACGAGAACGGCTCTTGCTTCAAAAATGCTTGAAAAGTGTCCTTCAAAATATTTTTAGCTTCAGCAATGAGCATTGCTGTTCTTCTCCCACTGTTTCACTTATCCAATTATTTCTAGATACCACCCTGTCTACACGAAGGAACATCTTGATAAAGATTATCCTTATTGTATCTGTAGCATTTAAAATAAATGCCTAGACAACAACATTTATGAGACTAATTGCTTAATTTCCTTGATACTCTAGAAGAAAAAAAAAATCCTGATCTACGTATAAACAGCATGAAGCGGAATCATTTACGGATCCATTATCGAAACAGGACTCCCTTTCCACATTTTTCCATTGATTTCCCTTTACATTTAGTTGTTTTCTGAGCCTCTTCTTGACTTTCCCTTATTACGATCAAATTACCACGCCTTCCAGGTCTGTGGCAACCCTGACATTGTGATCTGAAAAGGAGAAATAGTGAAAATGGTCCTCATGGATTTGTATGAGTATACAAAATACACTTGAATTTACATACCTTTCTCGCCTTCGGTATATCAGGTAAATAGCACACACGAGGAAAACCAACAGCGTAATACGGACGTCCTGGATTTGGATGTTCTGGGCCCTGAATACCAGATGGAATACTGAAAAATCAAAAACATTTTCAGTTATTTAATGCATATTTAGAACGAACGCTTTGTTCTAAAGAGATAGTAATCAACTACATGCAAGGATCTGTACAATAATATTGCGATTACGACTTCTGCTGTACTCTGCGGTATGAACACACGTTCACAGAGCTTCGTGCACAACATGACAAATATTGTAATATGTACAGCCTAATATTAATAATCCGAAAAGACGTAGTTGGACGTTATAGAAATATGAAAATAAAGGAGGACATAATGCTAGTTAATTCTATGTAGTATTCAGATAACGCTATAGGTCTATCTGCTACATCATTATTTTTTCCTTCTCTTCTTTTATTGAATTTTAACCGAGGTGAATTCTAGTAGGTAAGTTTTATGAATTTACTTCGGGCGTGTTTAGAATACAGTACAAAAAAGAAGAAAAAAGACACACGATAAGAGTATATTCAAACACAGTAGCAGTAAAATATTTGGCAATCTCGTTGTTATTGGAATTTACATGTAAATTAAGCTGTCCGACATATTTAAGTGCAATAGTGTGTTGATGAGCCTACCAGCTGGGAATCTCCAAAGCTTTGTGGTGCTCGTAAGTAGAAATAGCGATTGTTTGTGGTGTACCTTATTTATGTTAATAAGTTCAGTGTTAGTGATGTGTTATTTAATGGGTAATTCAATGTCTATAATGTGGGTCTAAATCCCAACTAGGCCAGATCTCTCTCTCTCTCCCTGTCACCTACAGTGACTAGGTCCACAACATGTTCTAATTTAGCCTCAGCGAAATTTCATGGTGTCTACTATTTTGTTACTTAAAATTCCCCGAGTTTTTAGTATAGTGAAACATGTAAATAGTACGCAGTGACATATTTTTAATCCCGCCATCACCCAGTCCAAGCATCTTGTACATTATTGGTAATTCACAAGTGAAAACACTATAATTTCTTTAAAATAGATCATTTTAACACACTGAAAAAATCCGGTCATCACTGGGAATCGAACCTACGACCTCCGCCTTGTCGGGGCACTGGTCTTACCAACTGTGGGCAGGCCCACCTCAGAAATTTCCCTGAGTTTCAATCATAAATTATAGATTTCCCTGAGTTTTCCAGATTTATACAATTCCCTGAGTATTTCCTGGTACACACCCTGTAAAAAATACGTAACAATCTATGTGTAAAAATACGACACCAAAACTTACCGCTTATAAATGTATGTATTTTTATGTTAACATTATTTCATTCATTACCCAAATCACAACTAAATCAATACCGAATTCAGCAACTTCAGATTAACTTTATCAATAGCAATAAATAGCATTTAATCTATATTAACAAGTTCCTGTTCAATCCATTTCACGTAAGGACAGCTCTAACTGCACTATAATATTTGCTAATTACGTTCCCTCCACTTCAATATGTGTACCTGAGAGCTAGAACCGTGCAAGTCACAAATTCTTGTTTTCCAGAAAAAAAAAAATACTACTTCATTTCACATAGAAACTAAATGGACAAACCACATAGACTACTTCTTTTTTCTTTTACATTATTTAATATGTTTACAACAAGAATCATGGAAGCATTATGTGAGACATTCCGAATACTGTACAAACTGCATTAATCACGTTTTGACCAAAATTGGACTTACGCGGTTCTAGCTCACAGGTACAGATTTATTCCTTGACAATGAAATTCTTAGGTTGCGAAACCTGTCTATGCCGCACTCCATCAATCAAAACACTGCTCAAGTAGATGTATCAGGCACTACTTCGAGTGTGAGGCACTGAACCGACACCGCATACGTCATTATGTGCCGAGATAAACCTTCATTTGTGACGGTGCCGCCTGACTTTGAGCGCCTGTATCTCCGAAACTATGCACAATTTTGAATTTCATCAAAGGAACTTTTATCTTCTTGTTTTGATGTAAATAACCATCTCCCGAAGTCTGCACCATTATTTCGGGGACACGCTATATACAGAGTGGTTGCAAATGATTGGAAGAAACTCTGAGAAGCGATTTTTCACACCGAAACAAGAACAAAAGTTACTTTCAAGGCGGATCAAAATTCGCTTGATTTTCGAGATATAGGGTATCAACAACCTCCAGTCACAAATCGACTTCTTACATGATAAATAAAGGGAATATTTCTCAAGAAATCATAAACGATGCGTTAAAGTATTTAGTTTCATGGAGAGAAGATTTATCAATAGATTTTAGAGTTAATATGTGATGTCATCGGGTTCACAGTATTTCAAAACTTTTCTTTTTCTTATTTTTTAATGGTACTACCTCGGTTTAGTAGGTATTCGTATTCCCGAGAGATAATATACATCATCTGTGAAGCACAGAATGTAGTGTTCCACACTCTGAATAATATACTACGAATAAACACCGTATTCGGTGCTTCACGTACGTTTATCATTTCTTAAGAATACCAAATATCTGCTTAACCGAGGTAGAGTCAAAATAATAACAACAAGGGTGGAGCTTAAATACTTCCCCATTTTTAATCACCTATCCAGCAAAAACTAATCAACGGAAGAAAATGAAACACATCTGTACTTATTAAGGAAGGGATGACATTTACTGACAAGCCATAAGATTTTCAGTACACTACCATTTTCAGTGGCAAAATCACTTAATATAACACTTTTTGGCCGTTTTTCGACAGTATTTGCAAGTGTAGGAAACTTGCAAAGATCACAATATCGATTATTGTGAGATTGTGTGCGGGTCGCTCCACGTGCAGTTTCACCTTGGTTGTGGATCCCTCCTATCTTCCTTCCCGCGGTGTGCTTCCACAGAATCAGTCAATAGCAATATAGCAGTGAACACCGCAGCACCATGCTTTTCCTGGGAGGGAATGTTACATGGTCTGTTTGTTCCCCAGATCTGACCGTGTGTGGCTACTTCTTGTGGGGTTAATTAAAGGGAAAAGTCTTCCCCCGCAAAGCTCGAACACTACCGGAGTTAAAGCAGGTTATAACCCAAGAGACTGCTGCTATTCCCCAAGAATTGATACGCAAGACACGTCACAACTTCACTCAAAGACTAAAAGAGTGTTCAAGTAATAATGGTTACAATAAAGACCTGATACTTTCGTGCTCATGATCAGGGCTCGAAAAAGTTTCTTCTGACCTAGGTGTCAGTTCTGAAAACCAGGCGCCACAATAATACACATATGATCTGATGTTGAGCCCTACATAGTTTGGTCTTAAACTATAGTTACTGCTATAAAAAGTACAAGGTTACATTTTTTGTACAGGCTATACATCGAATATTACAGCAATTGAAGGCAATATAAGTGACTTTTACGAAGCACACGGCTATTCTGTAACTCGATGGTTCATGTCTGGGTATGCAAGAGATGTAAACGAACACTCGTAAATCAAGGACGTCCTGACGCCCGGGATTTTTCGAGCCCTGAATATCGGTAACTTCGAGTTATAGATGGAAAGCCCTAGTTGCAAACTTTGCGGAGTCTGCAACGCCTGCAGACGTCTACAAGCGATCGTGCACACGAACTTATCGAAATAGAATAGTAGTCTGCAAGTGGTTGTGCGTACCTACCATAAACAATGTCTCTTATTTTCGGCATTTAACATACTAACGCTATAAAAATTAACAATTTTCAGTTCAAGCAAATTGCATTGTTGTACAGTACAATTAACAGAGCTAAAAATCGCCAAGCGTCGATGTACTAACCATGCAACGAAGTACAACAAAGGATATATTTTATTAACAATACTCCTTTATCACTGAATCTATGACTACATTTTATTCTCTTCAATATTAGAAAAATATTTACACTCTCATACATTTTCATACGTCCGACACAAGTAAATACACAAATGGCTTGCTGAAGAGTACCCGGCAAAGATCTCACTATCATGGCTTCAGAAATAGTAAGGTATTTGCCAGGTCAGTTTTGGCGAGCCATTTGTCGGTAATCGCGACGGGACAC
>JAGDQP010034878.1:0-17047 GCA_022664845.1 Lepisma saccharinum | reverse complement strand
AAATTGCGAATTTTGAGGTCCTGGAAAGTTATAATAAAAATGAAATGAAGAAAAATATGATTTTTAAATATTTTTATGTTTATACGAGTTACCGTTATATGTAACAATCAGCATATTCACGCATATATTTTTTATTCATGTATGATCTCTTTTTCTTAATGTAATCTTGTCTTCTATATTTCTTTTCTGATTCCAACACTTTTTTTTTAAAATAAACGTAAAAGGATTCTAATACCGACAGGCATTCATTTTTCTACTCGTGCACATTTGAATTTACTATTTCCTGAAAGAGTCCCAGGCAACTAACGGATTGCATTTTCGGCGACCTGAAAGAGACTACTCCAGAGTGGATTCTATAGCAACCTCCTGCTAATTGCAACCACCATTAACCACGACAGAGACTGCACCCAGTGAAGGAAGACCTCCCGCTGAGATTCACTGTACCTTTCCATAGCTCATACGAGTACTAGACTCTTTGTCGGCCAGCCTGGAGACCCATTGTCGAAGGGGTGAGACTCTGAAGCTACTAGTAAGCACGTTCCAGGAATCTAGCATTTGGAAAGAAGCGTTAGGCGGAAAATATGAATAAAGGACACCCAGATGCATGACCCACCTTTCCTTTCTTCCTTTCTTTTTTTTTAACGTAACGGGATCGAGAGAGAGATCGAAATGCGGGAACACACTCTTAAAAGTCAGTATTGCTCTAGTCGTCGAAGTGTGTGATAGTGCTTTACAAACAACATTTCTGCCACCAGCAAGTGTGAAGCGCGAACTAATTTTTTTATACGTATAGCCTTTTGTGTACTATGAGCGGCTGATTTTCCTAAGTGTGTGTGACCTGAACTCGATCTCCTACTCGTTCTATTTTGTGTGTCAATGCGTTACAATAAAGATATATAAGTGATACGATGCAGTGTGAAGAGGGGTACTGGTGTAAATCCATGCAACCTAGCGGAACTCTGTGGTCAATAAAAGCAACGAAAGTGACTACTATATGTAGTTCGACTACGCAGTTGTCGAACCCCGCATCCAATAGGTACCAAAATTCAAGGATGGTACCTGCTTCAATTAAGGTAGGATCAAACCTTTTCTTCTATTCGCACCATCCGTATGCCTTGGCCAAGAAGCGTCGAAAACACTGGTGTCCAAAACGCAAAAGATACAGACTGTTTGAGGAAAGATTCTGAAATTATTTTCTTGCCATTACGTAGCGTGGATTCTACCCATTTCCAACGTGTTGAACCAGACTTTCTTTATCTGAAGTCCTACTTTCATTCTTACCGAAAAGTTTTTTTTTCTTTCTCAACCTCCAACTTGTGAACACCGGAATGGTACTGCAAATTTTAGCCATGAACGCCAAACTCCGAGTTCCCTTTTGCTGAACTGTCAATTGGTTCATCTCAATCTTTCTTTCTTTTTGAAAAGTACCCGGAAAAACTCTGTTAATATTTAAAAACTTAGATTAGAATTGGAAACGATTCTTCTTGAAACCTTGGAACAATTTTTTTTTTACGTCACGTGCCGTTAATGGCACCGCTGTAGTGTGACCTTTAGGTCTAGTGCTTAACTTCCCTGTGTGAACGTTTCGGAGTATAGTCTCCATCTTTTCTAATAATTATCGCAGAAACATAATAGTCCTTGCTTGCCACATTGGCATGAGAACATTGGAGAGAAACTATTAAGAATTCAAAATATCCAAATTATTTAGATACTTTCTATTTTTGTGTACGAGAAACGATAAAAGAAAAGTTAGTATATATATGTATGTGTCCTATAGTACGTTCTAACCCCTTAAGTTCATTTTTTTTTTGTTTGTGTTATTGTATCTGGTTTAAAGATAAATAAGGGGCGTTGTCTTTCTTTGAAAGAAACAATTGTAGCTCGCAGCTCCTCCGCTGACCGAAGTCCAGTTTGTATGTCCCGTTAAGTCTGGACTATTGGGAGTGACAGAGTACTTACAGAGACCAATTAGTCAAATTCAATTTTTCTGTCGAGTAAATGAAAACAAAAATATTGTTTTGTTTTGAACTTGTTTTTTTTTTTTAACCTCAAAATTAATAATAATACAAAATTCCGTTGCCCGCTCGGTTGTATAGAATCCTTATGTAATCTCCAAATATCTATATATATATATTAAATAGTGTGTAATAAATTCTTGGCCAAGTATTCAGATATTTCGTATAATGTAATTAGTTGGTAAGATTATTGATTTATGTATGTGTATGCGTTATCATATAAATATTTACAGTAGATATAGTGTGATATATTTTTAAATATATATTAAATTGTTTTCCACGAAGTCAGCTATCTACCTGCATGTTTGGCTCTGAATAAAATTAAAAAAATTGAGTGTTACTACTTTAGCTCCAAAGCAACCAAATTATGAATAAAACGTCCCGGGTGTCGAAACTTAATTAGCTTAGTGCAAACGATCGTTACCTAAATTCCGTAATCTGATTGTTTCGGTTTAAAGAAAAGTCATTTTTGCATTAGCTTGCAATTTTCTTTCATTTGTGCCATTTATTTTCTTTCTAATGAAAAAGAGGTATTTTTGGTTTATTTGTAGCCTGAAGTTTAGAATAATCTGAAAAATTTATTGAATTATTTGAAGGCACAGCAAGCGTAGACAGGCAATTAGCCTCAGTGTTTAGTTTGCAATTCAGCACATAAATTTCAAATTATTCTCCTAAGTCCTACCCGTCAAATAAAATAAAAACACGTATGATTAATAAATATGATAGTGTTGTAAAAGTGTACCAAAAATGTTCAACTCAAACCATGGCTCTGTATTCTGCATTTGAACTTCTGTGTACGTGTAGCATTATTATTAATATTGTTGACCAAATTGTTTGAGCCTTGCGACGAAACTGTTCATGTCGCGGACCACAAGTTTATTATCGGCTACCAGCTGATTTGTGTATTAATTAAGCGGATGTATTTTCTTTTATCTTGGAAATGTCACATCAAGTTTTTCAGTCAGTATAAAATCTATTCTGTAGTGTCAAATTGGAGTAAGGAAGGGAGGACATTGTAAAGGAGAAGTCGTATGAATCATTTTATCAACAATCTGTTTGGTATTTTTTTTTTCGTTAACTTGTAATATCAAAAGTAAGTGAACAAAGATATAAATAACACCGCTGTTTCAATTATGCAATACAATTCATTTTTTTTAAATATCCACCGAGGGATAACATCCCACTTCTTTGTTAACTTCATTGTATTTTTTTTTCCTTTCGTTAAGTTTTTCTATAAAGTTTATTCGCTGTTTTCCCAAATTATATTTTTTTCATTTGTTTGGTTGCACTGAATTTCCCTTTCCCATAAGGTGTTAAAGCGAAAGGTATTTTGATTTTCTCTCCGGATAGGAAATATAGAGCATCCTTCTTTTCCAGATTTAGAAAACAATTGAGAGTCTCCATTAGAGTTTTTTTTTATGTATCGAATAGAGAATTGTCTTTTTTTCAGCCTTGTAGCGCAGTGCTCCGCGGTACACGTTTTGCATACCGTTCAGGCGCTTGAACCACTTATATTTCACGAACGCGGAAGCATCCTCTGATCCAAAATACCTGCAACTCCTATCCAACCAGCCTCAAACAGGCTTCCTAAAGCCCTGGAAGCCGTCCCGGGAAGTCTGTTTGACAATTCCGAGGTCAACCCATCCTTAAAAATTTGTATCCGAATCGGATGCAGGATGTATTTCTACATTCCTTCATCCGAAACTGATACATATATTTACGTAAAATAAGAAAAAGTACTAAATTTTAGTACAAGCTAAGATCTTTCAAATAAAAAAAAGAAAATTAAAATCGGACAATGGATAGAGGAGGTAGAGCCGTTTGAAAAAGTGGCCGCGGCCGCCATTTTGACCCCCTCCCCTCCCCCTCCGCCACGAAATTTTCGTTGGCCCCCCTTCGGAAATCATTCACGGGGAGTCAAGGAAGATGTGTGCAAACTGGGACTTTTTAATCATAAAATGCAGCGTTCACTAAAATTTTGGCTCTTAACCACCGGACTATTAGGACTATGACCAATTCTGAGCTTTTCAACTTGGTCACTAGAAAATAAAAGACATTTCGAGATATTTAGAAAAGGAGGGAAGACAGAAGGACGTCTGGTAACTCTGTTATAGATCCAATAAATCTGTTACTTGTGAAAGTGGTGATGAAAAAAAAAGTCTAGTAAATAATAACCTTATATGGCAACCTTTCATACCCTCTTTCCATTTCATACATTGCTTTGTCGAAAGATTATTGTTGAACAATAGCTGTTGGACAAGAAGAGATTTTCGCTTTCTCACATATCTCTACACTTGTTGCACACTTCCAGCTTTAAATATATTTAAAAGGGGAGACTTCAATCCCTCCGCCAGATGAAGACTACCTTTTCTCATCCCACAAAACACATGGAATTCTTCGTTACTAAGTTTCGAAATAAAACATGTAGAAGGAATTTCAAATGGAAAGAGGCGGTGGGGGTGGGGGTGGGGTGGGGACAATGGAACCCGTAAAAAGAATTTGCCAAGATTTCTTTCTTTCTTTTGGAAGTGGGGATGCAGTGAAGAGGAGGCGTGGGCTGTTTCTAAAACGGTGTGTGACACCTCTCTCTCTCTCTCTCTCGATGTTGTACATTGAGAGTAACTGACAGACATTTGGTCCCCGTTTTCCCCCGCATTCCCCTGCTCTCGATGTCCTTTCCTTTGGAAGGGGCTGAATAATAAGAATGTTACCAAACCTGTATCAGGGACTAAATCTGACCTTGATATCGTATATATCATGTAGCTCCTATTTTCCGTTTGAGCTGTCTCTCTCTCTCTCACACATATATACACACACACACAGATAGAGAGAAAGGGGGACAAATACTCATACACATATTAAATGTGAATTTACGACCTTCAGGCAGTGATTTTGCCAGATTCCCAAATAGTGGGTGTCACCCTACCAAATGCATGAATTGAATTTTATTTAAGGCTTTTAGGCATCTAAGGCTCAGGCCGGGATAGGGTAGGGGAAAGGATTCGGGAAGTTGTCAGCCAGGGTCTATGTTGAAGGTGCCATCCCTGAATTTGCCTGGTATAGCTGAGGGAAAACCCTGGAAAAACCTCAGTCAGGATGGTTGGTCGCTGGGATCGAACCCACTACCTCCCGAATGCTACGACAACGCTCAACCACTGAGCTACGGCGGCTCGGTACGAAATTCACGAGAACACAAAATCATCATCAAAATGTTTACGGTAACAAGTGGAAAGAAATCCTGAAAAATTCTAGTTACACCATCCCAATTTTGGTTTTACGCTCCCCACAAACTGAAAATCCTGACAGAATCCGTGCCTTCAAGCATCTCAGGCTCATGCGGGGATAGGGTAGGGGAGAAGATGTTATAAAGTAGTCTGCCATGGTCTAGTTAGCAGGTACCATCCCGACATTTGCTTTGTATGACTGAGAACCACCTTGGAAAAAACTTAATGACGATGGGTGTCAGCAGGGATCATTCCTAGAACCTTCCACTTGCTAAGCTAAAGCTCTACCAACTGAGCTACGGGTGCTCTGTACTTTTGCACACACATGCAAATATAGCGAAAAGAGAGACAGGGGAAGAAGTAAAAAAAACTTATATTTATGCGTAAAATATTTAGTCTCTGGATGCGTAACTTGCATAATGGGTTATTCTGTGGTAGTACTATACCGCAGCACGTAGCCAGAGACATCTAGACGATACCCAGCCTATTTTTTTAGACTAAGATCGAGAACTGCCCGTCGTTGTAACAGATTTTCCACCTCAATCCCAGAAGTAAATGACTCAATAGTATGAAGCATAAGGTCTTAAGTGTTACCTTCTTTGAAATCTTTTCCTGGAAGAGTTCTTAAATAGAAATTCAATTCAGTGATTCCGCCAGACTCCCCTTCCTGTGGGGCGATCTTATCCCCCCTAAATCCTCTAGAACACCCGCAGCTTTAAAATTTTTACAGTCAAAAATCGATAGAAATCGTGCAAAATTCCACCTACACCCTCTTAATCTTCACTTTACACCTCCCAAAACTAAAATTTCTGGTGGAATCCCTGATACCATTTCTCCCTTCTGATGAATTTAAACCGTAGTTGTAGCTGTCAACAACCCTACCATGTGTATATTAAAGAAGAAAAAATAATATCCTGACAATGCTGAAGCACAGGGCCGCCCACAGGGTGGATGTATGGCGCGAGTTGCGCCACTTAGAAAAATGTTGGGGGGATAAAAAAATGGGGGGATTCTACGCTACTGTCAAACTAGCAACTTTACTGTCGTCTGTCGGAATAGCATTAAAACGCGATTTTGAGAAGCTAATTTTCAAAAATTTCCCGGGGGTGAACCCCCGTACCCCTTGCTTGGGTACTCGATGAATGAAGTACCGCGCAAGTAGCCACTTGAAGTTAGTTACAAATATAAAAATTATATTTTAAAAAACAAAAACATTGAAGTACACACTTCAAATAGTTTTGCAGTCTACTCTGTTACCAACTTCTTTGTTCAATGAAAAGCGCAAAAATCCCAGGAAAAACTCTGGGAACACAACGTCGATTCCTGTCTGGGACAAAAATATAAACCTTCTCGCAGAAACTTGGCGAAATCGCCCTAAAATTATAGTGAAATTTTAACATTTGTAAACACAAAAATAGCTAAGAACCCTTGAGGGTTGCTCAACTCCTTATTAAACAAATTACTCACTTACTAACTCTATGGCTCACGGAACGCACAAGTAGATCGCCGCAGTAACAAACGTTTGTCATAGAATTCTATTCTGGACAAGATCAAGCCAGAACTTATAAAGTTCAAAAACTAATATTGTTCAAAAAGATTTTTTTCACCCTGTCTGAAACAAATAGTAAACGGCGAAGAGAAAAAAAAACAACCTGAAAGGACCTGCCGCTTAGGCGAAACACTAATACTAGACAAAAAAGATATAAGGTTTACCTCTTCCTATACCACTTCTGTGGTTATCCTCAGCACAAAATGATACAAGCACAATCTATTCCATTGAATCTTAAGAATTCATGGATTATTCGTGGAATATTCCCGAATACTTCTGTGTTAGAGACAAAACACAAATGAACAACAGTTACAAAGAATATAACAAACCCGCTCTGTTAGGATACTTTAAGCGTAGGTTTTGTGTCCCTGAGCATACTAAACACCAATGTTTGGTCTTTTTCCAGAACTGAACTTCTAAAAAATGTACAAAAAAGGGGGCCCACTATCACACATGTCAAACTTATTACAAAAAATTACATATTAAAAAGATAACACCTATTATTAGCCACTACTGTGGACTACGCTGCTGCTTAATTACACGCACTCAAATACTACTAGTGCATAGTTAAAAAACATAAAACCGAGTCCAAACCAAAAAGTAAAATGCAACCACAAAATACTGCAAGCCACATTGGTTCAAGATAACAGGTGCGCACCTGGAAAGATTATCAAATGATGAAACCGAATATATTTTTCGGGAGATGAAAATTTCCAGTAGCAAATTTGTGTATGAAACTCTCATATACTACACTCTCTAAAAATTATTTAATCCCCTTAGGAGTGACTACCAAGCTAGTACATTTGTGATGTACATAAAGTTTCAAACACTCGAAGCTAAACATAGCAGCATAATATTGCTGCAAAAAGCAAACAGATTTCACCAAACAAACAGCTTAGTAGCCAAAACTTAATAAAAAGATGTATTACAAAAATGAAACAAGGGAATGCCCTAAACTTTTACCTACAAACACGGAGAAAACAAATACTCTCATAATGAAATCTCTGTAAGGAAACTCAGTCAATCCACATACATAACGGCGAAGTTCGTTTAAGAGGACATAATACTCACATATGAATTCAGAAATATTCGGAAAGATCCAAATAACAAAGATATGAAAGAAAAACTTCTCTCGATTAATTGACATAATATTCGACCTTTTTGAGAGACAGGTGAACAAACGCCACACTTCGAAATCCAAAATAAAGTTCCTGGAAGCACCTAAACCTAAAAATTAACATATAAAAGCTAGCAGCTACGAGCTACTAGGGGTTGATAACTACTCATGAAACCTGGAGCCCTTTTCAGCTTGAAAAGTTACATAAATGGCTCCCACTGAATATACCACACATATCAGCCCAAATATTAGACTTTCTGGCCCCTACTCACAAGTTAACGGAAGTGCCTATTGAATTCCAGGGCTTCGGGCTTCGATCCCTAATGATCATAAAATAATAAGAACCCAAACTGTATATGCGGACTGCGGCGCACAGTGGTACCAAGTGCCAAAAACGTGGCGAAAAGTCGAAAACATGATTTATTTTTCAGAAACTTCACTACAATAGTGTTTTTGATGTCGCTGAATTCAAATTTGACATTAGTTTTGTCAAAAAACAAAATGGCGGATCCAATATGGCGGATATGAAATTGAAAAATGTGTTCAATAAATGCAAATCGGTTTTGTTTTTGAAAACTTACATATAATAATGGGTTTGGGATCGCTGAATTGAAATTTGACATTATTTTTTCAAAAAACAAAATGGCGGATCCAATATGGAGGACTTAAATATAGAAAATATTAATATATCAATGGAAATCGGCATCTATAATATTGTTGAGGTCACAGATTCTTTATTTAATGTTATTTGTTGGAAAATTATGAGGCAGATGTAAGAAATCAACAAAACTGACAATACAAACAATTATTTGAAGAACTAAAACCAGGGAAATGTTTAATGGCTCCTAAAAGGAAACATTGCATAAAAAATGAACAATACAAAACGGGCACGAACGGGCTTCAGGCTTTGTAGTACTATGTTAAACAATGATTTTGGTCATAAGAACAAGTTATTTGACCGTGGGACATCGTGGGACTTTCGACTTTTGCATCACGACATTTGAAAATCGACAATTTACAAGCGTATTTTAATTGTTTAAGTTATACAATAACAATTAATATACTTACTTTCAACAGTTTTTTTTAATTTGAATGTATGCCAAACTAGTAAACAGTAAAAAAATACTCTGCGCGGTCGAGTATAAAATACCGATAGCGTTTCAATGTGGCGATATGCGACTCGCCATTCACGAGAGGTTACAGCAGCTTAAAGTAGTCAGCTGCTTATACTGACCGTTGTAAACGCTCATTTTGAAGGCGGCAGGTACCAACCTAACTATTGAGGGACTTAAACTTTCCCTACTTACAACTTTGTTTTGGGGACTTTTCGCCACGTTTTCGGTATTTGGCACCATAGTGCGGCGGCTCCGAGGTTCTGGGCTTCAAACCCCATTGCAAGAATTATATCATTTCAGTAAAGGTATTGCTAAACTTAAATATTTTATTTAGATATCCCTATTGTTTACTCATTTCACAGGTACATAATAGCTATAAGGTGGGCTGTGCTAAGGTTTCGTAATAGTTACTGTAGTAATTCGACAGTCTTCGATAGATCCAGGATCCAGCTGTGTAATTTTAAGAGAACAGTATTAAATTTATTTTTCCATTTTTTCTTACTTTAAAATTTTGAAGTCTCAGGCTATTCTAAAATAATATGAAATTTAGCAATTCTCATTTTTTTTTTTTTTTTTTTTTTTATACTTTTTTATTTTATCTTTTTTTTTATAAACATGTTTTCCTACAAAATAAATTTTCACAGCCTTAAGTTCTATTTTGTAGTATTGTACTAAAATTTTAAAAAAGTTTCCCTAAATAAGCACAATACTTTGCTTATGATTTTAGTCTGAGTAGCATTAAAACACCATTTTGAGAAACTCATTTTCAAAAATTTTCCGCTGCAGGTTCTGGAACCTGTTCACCTGGGAGGTATCCGCCGGTTGGACATTGTATTAAATTTAAGTTCTGGGTCTTAAGGGGGGAAAAGATTGTTGGTTTTGGGGGGGGAATGCGCCATCAGCTTTAGGGGGATGGGCACCCCTGCTGAAGCAAAATTAGTACTTGTTAGATACCCTTCTTAATTTCTTTTGAAAAAGATTCAGAAATTAGAATAATAATAACTTAGATATAAATTACATTTTATGGTGTTCGCATAAAGTATTGGATCTTAAATAATAGGATCTATGAAGGATTATACTAAAGAGGGGGGGGGAAGCAGAAATTTTACAATAGTCAAAGGACCAAAATATTGTATAGAGTCAAGTACTTAAATCAGCCGACAGGTGTCTCTAAGCTCAATAAATTATTTTCTTAAAACTTCAGGAAATTAAAGCTTTGCAAAATGGTTCATGTGTTGATGTGTTGAAGCTATTGTAAATAGCTGAACCAATCAGATAGTTTTAATTTAGTAAGGCTCAATGTGAGTGGCTATGATCATAAAGTAAATACGTCCTAGAGAAATCTTTTCTTTGTTCTAATACCCAATGCGTTCTGAAGGCTTATTCAAATAGTTAGTGCTCTGCCGTTTAGAGGTCGCCACTGCGCCCTGAAAGGAATATGCGGACGTTAGGTTTCTGCTTGCAGTATTGCCAACTAATCACAGAGAATTATGTTGTTTTACTGATTTACTTTATGGTATGATGCAACATCTATGAGATGAAATGGTTCTGGTGGAAACTTCCATCTTTTAAAGGGGAGTTAAAAATGAATCTTTTATTCTTAAAAGGGCGTCAGTTCGGGAGTACAAGTTTTGGGAAAATTGAAAAGAAAACAAGTTTTAAAGTGAGTTGACAGTGAGTTTAGTCATTGTCTGGGTTTTCGTTGCTCACAGGACACTGTAAAATATTACCATAGTGTTCTAAGTACTCGTGAGGCACAGAACGATTTAGTTTTTTTTTCAAATCCTTTATTTTCTTGCAAATACCAATAAGTGCAGCTATCACTGTATTTTCTAAAACACTGCAAAACTAAAAGTAACTAATGTGGACGGATGCCCTTTCAAAAATATACGATTCAAATGTGCTCGGTTTAAGTCACACATCCTAAATTTGTTGTCAACACCACAGTAATTTCGGATAGTGATTCCGCCAGACGTATCCCCCCCCCCCAACCCTGTGGAGGGTGTTATCCCTCAAATTCTCGGCAACACCCCCAACTTTAACATTTTTGCTGTCAGAAATCAATAGAAACAGTTCAAAACTCCACTTACACCCTCCCAATCTTGACTTTACGCCCACCCAAACTGAAAATCCTGGCGTGATCCCTACTTCCGGAAACCACAAATAATGTACTGAGCGCTTGTTAAATCACTATTTGATCCATACACGCAGAGACAATTGAAATTCTTGTTACTGTTGATAATGACGAAGGTCAATATTAGCTGCAAGATGCTTATTAATCATCCTTCTTTTTGATTTGTGATGCGTTTAGGGTTACGTTTGTTGGTGTAAGACTTATAGCATGGTACTTGAATACTTTCAACTCACTTAGCAGCAGACGTGGGCAATATCACATTATCCAACATCGTGATACTGGTATCGCTATACAAAAATGGCAAATACTCGATACTTCGGGAAAAAATTATCCGTATTGAAGTACTCGATATTTTAAAGCAGTATCGAGTATCGGAAGAAGCGATACTTTGTACGATATTATATGAGCAAGTCAGTCCAGTCGTTGAGAGAAGGGTCCAAGAAAAAGAACACTTCCAAATCTAGATCCCAGTCGTGAATTGCAATATGAGCTGACAACATTGATAGAAAAGACGTCACATCTAGATTGACGTGTTTTGTACCACTGTTTATTTTAAATTTGCGTTCGTCAAGGAAACCATGTCAAGTATCGCTAAAGGATAGAGATACTTTTAAGGAGTAGCGGTTTACTAGTTACGGTACTTTCAAAAAAAATATAAAGTATCGCGTATTGGTATAGTACATACCTTTTTCTTGCAGTATCAGTATCTTTTATCAGATACTTTTAATATACGTTGTTTACATTGCTAACATCTTCCCATGGTTAACACTAACCAAGTCCATTTTAGTAATGTAAACGGTAGTTACCGTTAACGCCGGCTTCTAATTTAAAGAGCATAAACTTACGACGGTTATTTTCTTACATTAGTTATGTAAACACAAGATGGTCGTTAAGCGCAGCTCACTTCGTGAGTTTATTTCTTTATTTATCGAAATCTATAGCATCCCAGTGGTGCGTATCACTTTTAAAATATAAAAGAACGATGGCAGAACTAATCTACAAAATGTTACGCTACAATCAATTCATTTGTGTCCATTATTTTATAATTTAAACCTCTGCCGTGTAACGTTCTTAGTTCCAAGATACTCGCAAGATGGCAGTATCACCACGACAACCAAGTTAAGTTCCGCAATCTAAACGTAAGTTATTTCAACCATGATTCTTACCATTGTAGCAATCTTAGTAATCTAAATAAGGCATTAGGCAGTACCTTTTCTGTCTGCTCAGGGGCAGGATTCTTTCGTACACTACGTCCTACTAATTTTTGTGGCTTCTCAAACAAAGTGCGGATTATAGAAACGTGAGAATGCTATAGTATAATTACGTTGTGCACAAATTAGATATATTACTCAAGTTATAACTTAACTTCTTAATGATGTAAATGTCTGTAATACTCTATCATTTTCTGGTACTGAACTCTTTGCACTTCAGTCAATTTAATTTAGAGAGAAAATTAGGAAATACAAAATAAACTGGGTTTCTGTGACATCTTGGAAACACCAAAGAAGATTACATGATCTTTTCGAAACCTCGCGGTATTAAAAGAGAAATTCGAAGAGAAAGTCAGAATAAAGAAACTTATAACAATACAACCATTTTTTCCCTTTGGTTCAACAATGAAAAATGGTAAGAGAAATAAACAGACACACCTTCTATCACATGCAAAGCAAAGAAATGAGTTTTTTTTTTTCGTGTTTGAACGTGGGTGGGATGTTTTGAACCTTCTTCCGCCTTGTCTATCAGAAGTTCAACAAAGTGTAAGACAGAGAAAAATAAAGATGGGGTACACACACACACGAAAAGGAAGAGAAACAGAAGAAAGCACCAGTGAAAGAAGAAGAAGAAGAAGAAAGAGATGTATATAGACAGGAGGAGGCAGGCATTGGTGTCAATCACAGATCTCGGTGAACTGGGTTTTCACAAAAGAATTACCCACAGAGCCAAAAAGCTACACAGGATGTGTCTATAACGCAAATGCAACGTTTCTTTTTTTTTCTTCGTTTGCACAAGATGCTGTGAGAAGACTTGTACCTTTTAAACTGTAACAGCTCCTGTATCATTTGTCTGTCATTTCTTCATGCATATCTTTTTTTTTTCGTCTTTTTTTATTTAATTTTCCCTTGTATTTTCGTGCGCTTTGTGGTTTCTCTTTTGTCTTTTTTTTATGTTAATCTGTCTTCTATTACTGTAGCTATGAACAATGAATACTTTGTTAGTCTTTTTCTGGTTTGTTTTTCACCTGCTGGAACTGAGAGAGAGAGAGAGAGAGAGAGAGACTGTAGGATAAATAATGAAGAAAAATATGGCCGACTAACTTCTTTTGCAAAATTTCGGGAGAAGTTTTTCTATAAAACATTTTTCTTTCTTATTTCAACCGGAAGAGAAGCAAAAAAAAAAAGAGAGAGAAAGAAACGGTTTAATAATACAAACTACCATTACACGTTATAAACTACGTCTTCAATATCTTTGAGGTTCATTTTACTATATTTCTCGATTGTTTATTTTTTTTTACTTATCCTATTATCGAAAAAATCTATTAATATTTCTTGTATTTAGAGCGAAAGAACAAGTAGTTATCACTATTTTTGTGACTGGTAATTAGATAAATAAAATTACAATTAATTACTATTTTATTAACCTAATTACTCTTAAGAAAATAGTAATAACTAAAGTTTCTTACATTCCAAACTGAAGAAATAGTAATAGAATTCTTTCTTAATTTTAACTTTTTAGCATAAAATGATTAGTTTTTAAGAAAAAAAAAACAGTAAAATGGGCCTCAAAGGTTGTTGAAAGAGATTCATTGTTGTAGGTTTGGATATTCACAACAACAATGAGTATAAAAGAAAAAGATCGACACGAACTGAACTCCTGAATTGGTTATGAACTTTCTTCCCTGAAAGTTTGAACTCTCTAGGCTTGAATTTGTAGGCGTAACACTGAAATTTCGTGCAACAATGAAAGTACATATTATAGACATACGGGGGTAGTGCTGCAATCTAATGTTAGAGATCGTAACTTTACACTAACCTTAATGCGTAAATCGTATATTTTTAGATGCAAGGGAACAAATTCAATTTATGGAATACATGATTTAATATTCCGATCCATTAAACTGAAGGGAGTTTATTATATGTAGGAATTAATCTATATTTCAATTCTTAGTTATCAATTAATAGACCTACCATATATCAATACGTGATTCAACATGCAGGTTAACAAACCTAATTGAAGACGTCGGTGCAAAAAGGGGACAGCTCCAATTTTTTTTTCCGGTTGTGTGTTTTACATTGATATATATGAAGAAAAATATTCTGTTTCTTTCTGTACAAGAACGAGACAACTCCAACCAATATTCCGTAAGATATGAAAGGAAAGGAGTTGTAACAGTCTGCGTTTCGGGGGAAGAACGATACAACTCCCGGAGCTGTCCCATTCTCGTGCCAAATGCAGTTCACCGTCTGGCAACTACAGGCGCTCAAGTACTCATAGAGATGTGTTCTATAAGAGGCAGCTGTGGTGTTCTATATACTGTGCAAGCATAGGAAAGTCATAATGCTATATGTACTATCATGGCCAAAATAATGTTCACATGACTTTATTATACACGATTTTTCTCCAACCCTAGAAGATAGACAACCCAACTGACGTAGAGGGAGCGATGTCTGATTCTGAGAGTGTGTGCGTGAACGAGCAAGGGTTGGATATTTTTTTCTTTAAGAGAAATCATTATCGCATGTCCTGGCTTCTGGAAAGATATTTATGGTTTCTTGTAGTATGTACGAAAGAATTAAAAAGAGAGAGAGAGAGAGAGAGAGATCTCATTTGAAACAGCAAAACAGGGAACCTAACGCAATTTTACCTTAGTTGGGCCATTAGTTGAAATTTACTGAAAGACTTAATTTAAATTGTTCAGTAAAAGAAAATCCTTACCGAACATGAAGAAACGAAAATGAACGCTGAAACCTATGGTTACTAGGTAATTATTTCTTTCTTAATGAATCGAGTATTCCATAGAACACTCACTAATGTTATGCACGAAAGACAAGACAAAACGTCTGTTTCTATCAGTTCTTAAAAATGGGGCACGATATTTATGCTTTATAATTTCTGATATTATGTTGTTATTTACGTTACAAAGAAGATGTTAGCAGCAAAATACACAAAATATGTTGCATGATATATATCACAGTGATATATATCATGTTGCATGATATATATATATATTGATGTTCAACTGATACAAATAAAAGTATGAATCTTTGAGCATCATATGGAGAATATCTGAGATAAATTAAGATCTTTCCCTTTCCAGAAAAATATATGTGTGTGTGCGTGCATGTGATAAACGTAGATATGAGTATGTTTCGTTCCAAACGGCCAACATATCTAACTTTGGAGAGTGTTGGTTTCGAATTCGGGAGGTCCTCGGTTCGGTACCAGCGGTTGACTGTCCTGACTTAGGATTTCCCAGTGTTTTCCTCAGCCACACCAGGCATGTACCGGGATGATACCTTCACTTTACGTCCTGGCCGACTC
The DNA here is from genome assembly GCA_022664845.1 of Lepisma saccharinum. Lineage (NCBI taxonomy): Eukaryota > Metazoa > Arthropoda > Insecta > Zygentoma > Lepismatidae > Lepisma > Lepisma saccharinum. The sequence goes on along the minus strand of JAGDQP010034878.1, from coordinate 1,354 downwards.
CCTACCGCATTTCACAAAACCTTATCTTGGAGTGATCCATAGGTGCCTAAAAGCTATAAATAAGATGCAAACCCAACGAGTAAAGTATATAAACCTGTCGCTCTGTGAATCGGCATATTGCTTCTTAATGCCGTGTTGATGGATCGACATGGAGACCGAGATCGATCAAGTGGCCGTAGCTCAGTTGCTATAGCGTTGGGTTAGCAATCGAAAGCTGTTAGTACGACCATCTATCCTGACTGAAGTAGTACCGGGCAATTTTCCTCACGACACGAATAAAATAATGTTTATAATAATCTGCAGAGATAGAATAAACACACACACACTCACATAATGACAGAGAGTGTGTGTAGGAGAAGGAATTAGTAAGAGAGAAAGAGAAAAAAAAATGATTAAGTCATGGAAAGAAAGAGAAGGATAGAGAAAGATCAATGAAAACCTTGAAACTAGATGATGTATTATTACCTAAAGAACAAACGCAAACACAAGGTTTACTTTCTGATTCTAGCTAGTGATGCTTCTTTTCTCTCAGACCCAAAGAGAATTTCTGATTGAGTTCTGTAAATAGTTGAAGGTACCAGTTTAGTCGAAAAAATATGGCACTGACTGCGAATCGAACCCGGGTCACCGGAATGAAAGGTCAAGACGAAACCACTGCACCACACATTTCGCTTCTAAAATTCTACGCAACACATGTTACAGTTGTCCTGTGTTAAAGAAGTACCGTACAAGAAAACTTGACGCTTCAGGTCAATGACTTCTTCGTATTTGCACTGTTAATACACAGATACTTTAGTGTGAATCTTCCAACCAATATTCGTCGTCGTCTTCTTTTTCTACAAGGACGTTCCTACCAAAGGGAATTCGGCTAGCTGCTTCCACATTTATTAGTATTCGACGTTCACGAACAGATATGTCTATTCGATTGTTCACTTTTGCCTTGTAAAAATATCTTCGGCAAGAAGAGGGGTTCGAACCTACATTAATCACTTTCAATACTCACTAGTCTGACGTCGTTCCACTGGACTAATGTTCTTAACTGAAGCTATATCTCCAGAAATATTATTACTATGTTCAGCGGCCGGTTTCTCAAAACTTTTGGAACAGTTTTACTAGTCTCTACACTATTAATATCAATTCGCTTCACAAGTCCCTGTTTCTCAAACTTACAGTTGTAAAATACTAGCTACAAGTCAACGGACTAGTATCACAATGTGACTAGTATTACTAGTGATTCTGTTTCTCGAAATAACAGTGTAGTCGTCTACACTTGTAACCCACAAGTAAATGTCCACAAGTATCTGCAGACTTTTTAGCATATGTAGATGGATCGTTACAAGCCAAGATTTACTTT
>JAGDQP010034877.1:0-19870 GCA_022664845.1 Lepisma saccharinum | reverse complement strand
AACATTATTGCCTGATAATGAACTACTTAAAGCATATTAACATTAGGTTCAAGGTTGTTTTAGAACCAGGTTTCATGCTGTTTAAATGGAAATACGAAAATACTGGTGAGGGGATAAGGCACAAATAATAGTATCATGAACAAGGTTGTTTACATATATGCAGGAGAAGAAAGGTATTCTGTAAGGAATTACAAGAAGTGTCTGGCCGGGTATTTCCTCCTACAATAATGAACTCTCGATAAACACGAACGCTGCTGGCAACGCTGCCCGCTGAAAGTTGCTGAGTGCTTGGGCACTTCCCACTGCACCCCGCGGACTAGCCCAGACCCCCTCTCACAGGTCTACAGATGTGAGCAGTCCACTGTACTTCACCTTATTTTACAGTCATTTCGGTGTAATATCACGCTAGTTCATTTGACCTTGTGCAGCTTGCTGAGCAGAGCCATCTTGTATTGATTTAAATTAGCACCCCATTTTATCACACCGGTTTGGAAAAACAAGGAAAACCGACTTCCTTTTTTTTAAAAAAAAAATAATGAAAATGACAATAACAATAAAATATTTAACTATATCCTTGTGTGGTACAAGGATGAAAGTTTCATTTGAACCAAAAATCATTCTGATAAGTTGGTTATTATACACACTACAGCCAAGTAAAGCTACACGTCTCCGTTTTGACCAACTTTCCCCTATACAATTTTGACTACATCATCTGTTAAAGTTCCTAATTGGATGAAAGGCTTTGGTGTAAACTGGACACCAAAAGTTTTCTTATAATCATTTTGTTGATAACTGTTCTAACTACCTTAACAATTTCACATTTTAATGGGACCCAACATTTCCAGGTTCTTTCTAACTTCACAAGCCCATTTGTAACGCAGGTTAGCGGCTCAACCAAACTAGTTATGAAGAAACTGACTTAAGATTTCTGTTCAGTGATCTCAATTTGCTAAACTACATTCAATCCGTTGACACGACAACGTTTCGGCAAGCTGCGTTGTATTTTTATACTATATGTGCAACTGTTTGGGATGAAGGCCTGAAAAGTGAAGTTGCATTGGGCGGTGGTTCGCTCTGAGGGATCGTGCAAATGAACCACCTCGGCAAGGGTTATCGAATGCACCGTTGCGGGCGTCAGAGGCCCTTGTCCGTTCACCTCCCTATTTGCCGATTAAAAAATACTGAAAGGAAATATTACACCTTAAAAATTAATGTGTTAGTGATTCGTAAAACAGGAATAGTAGCCAATTCAAAAATCAAAATCAAAGATCGTATCTTAATTTGTTTAATAACAAATAAGTTGGCAGAAAAATTATTAATAGAAAAAGACAACAAAGTTACCAAATTGAATATATCACAGGATAATTTACAAGTTATTTGCGTCCTTTAATCATTTTTATTTTAACAAGCCGGCAATAAAAATAATTGGTTTTGCATTACCTGCGCCGAAGCTGCTATCGTCGAGCGTGGGACGCGGGCTAAGATGGTAACGCGAGTTGACGCGGTGGTTAGCACGCGGACGAAATTGTTGTTGCTGATGTGGTGTCGAGTCTTCAAAGTTGCATCTTCTTTCTTTGTCATAAATGATTTCCCTAGGATTGATAATGCTGATGCTGCTGGTGGAGCCCATATGGGGCGCGCAAAGGAAAAGAGATAAAGTGCATCTCTAACTCGCAGAAAACAAATATTATTTTTCACTGTTTAAACAATAGATTTCACAGTAACCTTAACTATTTGATTGCACACTAAAATAGTAACTTCTGTAAGTAATAACAGATGATAGAGCTGTCATCTCTTCAGAACTTCATTGCGGAGTTATATACATCTTGCTGGCTATTGGCGGACTACTCAAACCTTCCGAGGGAAAATTTAAAGTCTGCTATTCTCCAGAAACGGCCGGACTGTTGACGGTTGGAGCGTGTATCTTGCATGAAAATGCAAGACCACACACTTCTCGTGCCGTCGGATTTTCTTGTCTTCGATCCACTCAAGGATGCGCTAAGATGCGCGACGATAATGAGGCTCGATCGGCGCAGCATGAGTTGTTGCGCATCTGTCTGAGAAAATGCTTTTCCCCGTAGAATTCAAGTGTGTGTTCGTACGTGCACTGAACTGAAGGGGGTACTATATTGAATAATGGTAATGCAGTTATTGCAATATAATGTTTTTAAACAAAACATTCTGATTTTCCATTGAACGTTCCTTATATCAGAAATTTTTCTCTAAATGGAGTTGCGACTATTATGCAATGGGCACCATTATGCGAGTAAAAACAGTAGTCATTTTTTTTTGTTTATTATTTTTAGATTAGTATAGGCTATATGCCAAAATATTATTATAACATTTAAAAAGAAAAAAAACAACTCCGTTAAAAGAAAAAGCAAATTCGTTATAGCAAATCAAGATATACATAGGCCTATTTCGGAGGGGGCGTCAAAATCAAGATTTGTTCTCACTTTCAAAAATGCTATCTACGGACTTGACCCACACCAATGTTCAAATTGAAACTAACACTTTTTTTATTATTATTATTATTATTATATGCAATTCACGAAGTTGTCATGGGGTCTGCTTTAAGTTTAAAATACGAATTGATTTTTGCTTAATAATCGAAACTCTTCATTTTGAATGTATTTATGATCTTAAAACAACTTTGGCACAACTGGTTATTGTACGAGGGTCATTCAATAATGAAAAGAAGCCTAATGGAGTACATAATCTCCATGAAGGATTGAAGGATGGAGAGTCAGCTGGAAATCTGCACTTTGGAAGAACAGTGTTCGATGTTAAGATTTTTAGTGTCTGGAGGAACAAACCATCTGATATTTATGCCAGAATACTCAAGCTATACGGTAGAAGTTGTATGAGTCCTGCAAACGTTTACAAGTGTGTTGATCAGTTCAAAAGTGGTCGAAAAAGTGTTTTTGTGTAGTGTTGGATGATTCACCAGCAAAGCGTTGCTAAAGATATTTTGGAATAGACAAAAACCCAATTTGTTGCGATTTTTTTTTTAGAAGAATAACATACTACAGGGACTGATATTTTCCTGCCAATGGGAAGAGGTGGAAGGCTGCGTCTGTGGGTGGGATAGGTGGTGTGGGATGTCACATGAGCTAGGAGACCCAGCTCAGTTGCCTCCAAGCCTTTGGAAGTTTGGAGTGTGTAGATCGCGAATGCAGTGAAAGTGTGAGTAGTGCTCGCGTCGAGAGTCAAGATGCAGCAAAACACCGAGCAGCGTTGTGCGATCAAATTTTGCCTTCTATTGAACGAATCTGCTACGGAGACTTTTGATATGATCCGTGAAGCTTACATCTGAGTGGTATAAAAGATTCAAAGATGGCCGGGAAGACGTCGAAGACGAACTACGCAAAAGGTGTTGTCCACAAGGTGTTTGTGGCTGCTGGACAAACAGTGAACGGTAAATTTTACGCAGAAGTGCTCGAACGTTTGAGGTCAGCCGTGCCACAGGAAGATCAGCGAAGCCTGGTTGTTGCATCAGGATAATGCGCCCAGTCACACGTCACTGGCACTGGCCAAACACGTGGCAACGCTGTTGCAACCACTTCAGAGTCAAGATCTGACTCCCTCGATTTCTTTTTGTTCCCTAGGATCAAAGGCAGTCTGAAAGGATATCATTTTGGGTCGATTGAGGCGGTCGAAGTAGCTTCTACGGGGTGCCTGAACAGTCTTCCGGTTTCCGACATCCATGGAACGTATGAAGACTGGAAAAAGCGCTGGTAGCGGTGTATTGATGCAGAAGGATCATATTTTGAAGTTTATTAACTCACTGTACAATTCAATAAATTTCTTATTATGGCTTCAGTCCCGATACTTATTGGGCACACCCTTTATAACTACCATGTGAGCAAAATATCGTCACATGCTGGTGTGTCGACGTCTGGATTTCTGATGGCTGCGTCAAAGAAGTGGCTCGAAGATGGGTGGACGATGGCATCCACTAGGTCGTATTTGAGCGGCAAAAGGAACTCGACCCAATGCATAGATTCAAGGTCGTCGCCGACGTGGTGACATATTGCAAGTGAGTCATTATTGACTCAGAGATGATGCCCACCTGGACGGCATTATGGCGGCGTGCAGCAGGTGGCCCTACTACTAGATCGAGCTCATTTTCCAACGCAGACCATAACCCGGAAAGTAATACTATCTTATTGCACTGCCATCTATGAACAATGTTGTCAATTACCAAAGGACACAGGATGGGAGAGATAAAATCAGCGATCCTAGTATCGAATTTAAGGCTGTAAGCATGCTTTTTACTTCAGAAACAGTCTTCGCAACATAAAAGGAAGAGTAAAATATTACACTATGAAGATGCCTTCAAAGCCTAGTGGTTAGAATGAAGAGCTAGAAATCGGAAGGTTCCAGGTTCAAATCCTACGGCAGACAGTTGAAAAATTAACAAACTAAATAATACATCGTCATGAAGACAATGGACAAATTCCAACTTAATATGTATACCAATAGACATACACCATTGTTAGCTATCTATTCTGACAGTAAGATTTGCTGGTATTGAACTATCTGCGTGTGACGTAATTCTGTAGTGAGTACATTTGTTTTCTCTCCACCGAAACTAATGTGGCAGCAGGAAGATTCCTTCAGAAAAGAAATTTGATCAAATTTTACGCAGTCTGTATATATATTCTTCTGTAAACAAATCTTACTATGTTGAAATATTGATTTATCAATTAAGTATAATGGTTGGTATATGCTATACAGATAAAAACAATTTAGCTTTTCAAAGCAAACAAAAATACACATAAAATATATTTATTACCTGAAGCACCTCTTAAAAACTATACATGATGAGTCATTTCTAATTCGCATTAAAAATTAACAACTGTGCCAGGAAAAGTGTCATACAATTTACTCTGTTTGGTTGAAGCAGTATAAAACTTCTTTCTTTTTTACAAGAAATAATAAAAGGATAACTTTCTATGAGCCAAGAATTTTCTTTTGATAGTCGATGAATTACACACCAAACTGCAATATATCAAGCGATGTTGTCATTTATAACCATTTTTTATTTCCGTCAATAAGTTGTTTTTTACAACGATACTAAAAGGGAGGTAGATTATTCTTTTTTTACATAAAAAGAATAGAATAATGAAAGCTGTGAAAAGAGAAAAAATATTTAAAAAAGGGGAAAATACGAAGAACCGTTGAAAGCAATGCAAACACGATTTTTTAGAAACAGCAGGAGGTCTAATAGAACATTAATGACACTGCGCCCTCTTTCGAGATAATGTCACAAAACTGTCATTGTAGTTTTTTCTCTCTTGCAGCCCAAAATGATGGAAGAAACCTTTTTTTCGTGAATCTTTCATAAAGCCAGACAAGAAAGTGTCAATCAATAACCCATACATCAAATTCTTAACAATACCTCCATTAAAAAAGACCCATTCACTAAACCATTTGACGAGATGCTCTTTTTCTTTATCGTATATTTTAGTTTCTTTTCTTGTCACCAGATGGCTATCGGATGAGTCTCTGTATGTAATTTTCCTCGAAACCTTTGGTTATGGGAAGAAAGAGAACAGAAATAACATTTGAAAACATTTCCTTTCAACGTACTAATAGGCGGAAATCCTTGTTCGCTATTGTGCTAGATTCAACTTGGTGTTTCAACACTGTTGATCGAAAATTAGGTGTTAAACACCTATGTTACTCCCCCTGTATGAGGACAACATTTCTTTTTGTATGGATAATCGATATGCACGTAATGATTATGGAGTGACGATTAGCGTTCAAAATGACGACGCCAGAGCAAACATTTAACAACGTCTTCCAGTCTAAATGAATATGAATATTTTTTATAGTTTTTTTAATCCGTGTTATCACTGTGCGACCCGCTTCTTATTTATGCCTTATTTTTTGAATTATCCACATACCCCACTATGTATCGTAGTACACGATGAATATAATAGGATTGTGCACATGATAGTAGTAAGTAATATTCATGTTTTTAGCAAAAATTAAGACAAATAAAATACGGACAGCACAGATATAACAAGCGTAAAAAAAGCTGAGTTAGAACTGAGAATTGGTACATATTTGGTTCAGATTGGAAGTGGACGGAGTCCCCTCCGTTCTCTGGTTTAATATATTCATCAAATTTTTAATAGCATCGATCAGTCCAGTATCGATTTTAGATACAGGCCAATGGGATAAAAATCCTTTATATCATTGAAGATTTCATTCACTGTTCCTAAAGTCATTTATATCAGGACCAATGACATCTACGGCATACAATGACATACAGTACATACGCATACGTCTAAATATCAAGACATCTTCTTTTTTGATGATCCAAAATTGGTATGATACCAAATTCAGTACACCCACACGGTACAAGTACCGGGTACGTCAATTTTGGACATCCATCGTGCCAACAGGACGTCCAATGGCGAAACGTCCATCCGACCGCCCAGTGGATGTCCATATGAGATACGTTTATGGACAAATACGGACTGTCACGGATGTCCACTGGATACCCCCTAACGCGTCCACTGTATCCAATGGACGTCCCCTGGATGACCTATTTAATGTCCAAAGGACGTCCAGTGAAACCTCATGAGTAACATTTTGGTGACCCTACGTCGCGTCGGGCTTCTTGACGGAATGTTACCGACAATTGTTGCTGTCTATTGTTATACATATTAAGTATAACGGTACAGATTAGTCCAAAACGGTACAAATGAAACAGGTACCGTTGGACCCATACAGGAGTTTGCAGTATAATTGAGGAAGCAGGCAGTTAAATGCGTGTTAGAGTCATCTATGGAAGACATGATGAGGCCACATAGTAATATATGAGGCAGCTTGAGAAAATACACGGAAAAGCTTGTTTCTTGGCTAACTCAAAATTCACATTCCAGAAAGCAATTGACACTGTGATTATTGAGGTACAAGTGGAGAAGGGTTCACAGTATGATATAGTTCCTACTACAATATCTAAGGAATTACAGTAGACACTTCCTAATCCGGCATTCTTCGGTTTAGCACATTCTGTAATCCAGTACCTATCGAGCCTCTCGCGTTCGGATTTTTTGGGTGGATTCGGGCGTTTGTTGACGCTCATGTGTATTTTTTTTCTTGCCATAGAGCAGCTTATAACATATACAACTCGTTTTAAATATCATTCTACTCTACTGTATTATTTTTTAATTGGTACTCCCGTTAAAACTATATCGACGTTCGATAATCCGTCAAAATCGCTAATCCGGTACGGCCCTGATCGTAGGATTAAAGAGAGTCTACTTTATTAGTACGTAATTAGGAGATACTATCAAACAAAACAGTTCACACAGGGCCGCGAGGGCCCAATGGTAGCAGAGCTGAAAACGGGTTATTTTAGGTGAGCCAGGATGACCCGAATATGTGACCGGAGACCTGACGACCTGGTTTTAAACTTAACTCGAATGACCCGATTGGCTCGGTTTGGGAATTTTGGAGTCATACTTTTCGTGCTGTGGGTATAACATCTCCTGTACCCCTGAAAGAAATACCGTTCACACGCAAGGGGGAAAAACTAAAAATCTGCTTTGTCATTCGAGTTACCGGGTCAAAATCGGTCACCGGGTTAGGGTAGATCCGGAGCCTAGACCCGCTGATCCAGTCCAAAATTTGGCCCGAATGACCCGGTAAACCGTTTCAGCCCGAAATGGTAGAGCCCTTACCTCTTCTGCTTGGGGTTGTCGGTTCGATCTCTGCTTATCCCAGGTAGGCTTTGTGGTGGACAACCGTGTGTGTGGGTTTTCTCGGGGTTTTCCCGTTTCGTCCCAATTTCTTAATTTCACCAGTTCATCCCTTCATCATCCATTTAACCTGAGCCAAAGAAGCCTTAAAACTGAATTCAAACTCAAAATTACAGATTACAATGAAAACTGGGATTCCCGCAAGATTGGCAAGATGGCGGCGAACTAGAAGAAAGCTACTGAAATCTCCTGTGCATTTTTTTACAATATTCCAAAGTTTTTTGGACCTTTTCTTCAAGAAAATTTACTCAGTAGTGTTATAAAGTGTTGCAGTGTTTTATATAATAGTTTTACATCTTTAAAATTCAAAATTAACTGTGATAACAACATCAAATGCGACAGTGACAAGAGAGTTAAGAGTGACTGACAGCTATGGCGGACAGAAACCATAGCAACCAATAAATAACTGACTTTAAAACATCAATTACTAAGACTGTTAGACTGCAAAACTGTATTATATTATAAATATTATTATAAAACAGCAATTAAGCCACCACAAAGCCCACATGGCATGAGCAGGAATCGATCTCACGACTCCTAGCACCAGAGAAAAGCGCTCTACCAACTGAGCCACCGTGGCCCAATACGTCGTTGAATTTGAATTTCATTTGTGGCCTTCGGACAACTTTGACCCAGGCCGCGGTAGGATAGGAGAGATCATGTTAGAAAGAAGGTGGCCAGGACCTAACTTGAAAGTACAATTCCAGCATTTACCTGATGTGACTGTGAAAATAAAACTGGGAAAACCTCACGCCAAATGGGCGGTCGCTAGGATCATTATCAGTACTTTTCAATTGATAAACCAATGCTCTACATACTAGAAAACCTTCACCGAGTCGCCGTAGCTCAGTGGTAGAGCGTTGGTGTAGCATTTGTGAGGTCGTGGGTTCGAAACCAGCGGCCGACCATACTGACTGACGTTTTCCAGGGTTTTTCCTCGGCCACACCAAGCGAATTCCGGGATGGCACCTTGTACATAGGTCCTGGACGACACATTCCCGAACCCTTACCCGTTCACTATCCCAGTCTGAGTATTAGATGCCTAAAGGCTATAAATAAAATTCAAATTCACTGGGAAGCCTTCAAAAAATTATATGGCTGCTCTACTTGAAGATAAAATGGAAGATCGTTTTAAAATCATAGTAATAATCTATCTCAGTTTGACAATAAGTAAGTATAGAGAGCTTTCTGGAAAAATCCGTGTGAGATGAAAATATGATGGGTTTCCCTGTTTATTCATGCGTAGCGAATCGAACCTTGGAAATGTCATATTTCTCCCCAGAAAGGAATAACGACGAGGGGGTTGGAGAAATGAATAAAAAAAGAAGAAGAAAAAGAAAAAGAGGTGACAAGATGGATCACATGTGATGGGAAAATGATACGTAATACGTCTTGTGAGTGCGGTATGAAAGACAGGGCAGGTGTTGAGGTTCTGTGATTGATGCAGGCGGCGGCGCTATTACAGAAAAAGAAGTGCTTTTGCACCGAAGTGACAAGAAGGGACGGAAGAGGTTGAGCTTGAGAGCTTAACACTGGAGAAGAAGAAGTAGATTTCCAATTTTCGAGAGCCATGGATACAGAATCGAAAAAAAAGTAAGAGGAAGACAGTGTTGCCAATCCATGCCAAAATAGAAAAAGAAGGAAAACCAAATTTCTCATATATCTAGAACAAATTGCGGCAAGTTAATGGAATTTCTGTTAACCAGCTCCTAATATATCCTTCGAATAAGATTTTCTAGCTTTTCAATCAAGGTGTTGAATCCCCATACAGCACAGGATATCCCAAGAGCATCCCATCAATATCCTATGCTTAGGATACTCCAGAACCTTTGAGAACAACTAAGGATATACCTAGCACCTGCTTCTGGGATTATCAGAAACATATAATAGAATAGTTCAAAGTTACAGAATATTTCTACAGGACAAGCATCTTAGACGTATTAATAGAATAATCTTGAAATATAACAAGGAATATACTTAGGATATGCGTTCCTTCCGACATTCAGATATTCATCTAAATATATATATCAAAGGATATCTCGGGATATCTCATATCCCCACGAAGATATTCGTTGCATAACCTTAGAATATACCTGTAATTTACGGACAAGTGGCAACACATTCAACGTGATGGTTTGAAATCCACTTTAAATAGCAGGTGAGTAGTAGGTCTCGTCTTTATGACGTCTTCTACACCTATTAGAAAGCAATGACAAACTGCTACTTGCCCAGAAGGTTCATGACTCAGTTGGATTACAAACTAAATGCCGGAAGCTGTCATCAGTTTGACTCATGTGTGCGTGTCGTGAAACCCAGCCGCCGTAGCTCTGTGGTAGAGCGTTGGCTTAGCATTCGGGAGGTCGTGGGTTCCATCCCACCTAGGGTTACCAACTGAAAATAGTCAAATGTAGGACAAAACTCTGAAAAAACCCGGACACAATGAATTTTCAGCAATAGACATTTTATTTCTAGGCACAATCACGTTCGTTATGTACCTTTTTATAAAATGGTGAAAGTTTTGGGAAGGTTAAAGACAAAAATATTACTTGTTGATGTGCTAGATCTTACCAATTTTTTTTTTTGCACTTTTCGTAATTTCAGAAACGGAGGCAAAAATAGTCAAGTACGATCCTATTGACAGTACCATCAACCACGCACCCTAGTAGTTAATAAATATGATCAATTATCGTTCGTGACCATAAAGTTTGCCGTAAATAGCATAAACAATAAGATTTAGGTGTAGTAATGTCTTCGAAATTTTATTTTTAAAATGCCAGGCTTTTTCAAGAAAAAGACAAACGCCGGCCTGACATTTCTAAAAAGGTTAAAAAAGCCGGACATGTCAGGCAAAAACCGGACGGTTGGTAACCATAATCCCAGCGGCCGACCATCCAGACTGAAGTTTTTCTAGGGGTTTCCTTAGTCACAACAGGCAGACCAGGATGGCACCTTCAAAATAGGCCCTGGTCAACACATTTCCGAATCCTTTGCACTATCCTATCCCGGCATGAGCCTTAGATGCCTATAAAGACCATAAATAAAATTAAAATATTATACGCGTGTCGTCAAGCACTACAGCATAAAGAAAACTGACAAGCAACAGCTGGGGAATTGCTGCTTTGGTATATTGCTTCCAGCATTGGACAGCTGATTCGTGTTCGATTCCCGGCGGAGTTAACTTTTTAAAAATAAAATAACTTTTTCTTATATATTATCATCATCATATTCAGCGATTTCTATCCACTGCTGGATGAAGGCCTCCCCCTTTTTTCCCACATATCGCGGTCTGCTGCTATCCTCATCCAAGAAGCTCCTGAAAAACGCTTGATTTCATCAACCCATCTTGCATTTGGACGTCGTGTCGGTAGTTTCTTTTCTCTAGGAATCCACTGTAGTACATTTGTCGTCCACCTTCCATCTGTTCGTCTAGCTATGTGACCGAACCATCTCCACTTCAGCTTCTTCGCAGTCTTGATTACATCCTCTACCTTCGTTTGTGCGCGAATCCATTCATTTGTCTTCCTGTCCCTCCTGGTTATTCCTAGCAAGCATCTATCCATTGCACTTTGTGTGACTCTTAATCTTTGAGTGGCTTGCGCATTCAATGTCCAAGTTTCACAATCGTACGTCATGACAGGTAAGACACATTGATTATAAACTTTACGCTTTAGACACATTTGTAGTTTGCTTTTGAAAATAAAGTGTAGTCTTCCAAACGAACTCCAAGCCATTTTATATCTTCTATTTATTTCATCCGACAAGTTGGCATTCGATGTTTTGAGCTGACCTAGGTAAACATACTCATCAACTATGCCTATTGCATCTCCGTTAATCTTTATTTCCCTCTTTGCAGCATGTTGATTGTACATTACTTTTGTTCTACTTGAGTTCATTTTAAGTCTTATTTTCGAACTCTCATAACTCAGTTCTTCCATTCTAGTTTGTAGTTCGTTTGCACTTGAAGTACACAGGATTACTCGTATATTATCACAGAATCGTACGTGATGAAGATATTCGCCATTGATCTTTACTCCAAGTTCATCCCAGTTTAAATTTTGAAACACTCTCTCCAGGACAGGTGAAAACAGTTTTGGAAAACTTGAATCTTCTTGCCTTACCCCCTTTTCCAACTTCAAATTTATCACTTTCTTGATGTAGTCTTAATGACAAATGTAGCAGTCGAGTTAATATTTCGCAGTAACCTTATGAATACACTTTCAATGCCTTGATGTTCAAGTGATTTAAGTACCGCTGTCAAGGAGACAGATTCGAAAGCTTTTTCAAAATCTATGAACCCCAGACATAGTGGAAGTTCATATTCATTAGTCCTTTCCATAAGTTCGTTCATGGTGTGTATCTGGTTCATTGTGCTAAATCCACGACGAAATCCAGCTTGTTCCCTTCCCTGGTTAAAATCTAAGGCTCGTTCAATACGATTCAAAAGAATTTTGGCGAATAATTTGTATGGAACTGACAGTAAACTAATTGGTCTGTAGTTTTCGACGCGTTCTTTGTCCCCGTTCTTGTACAACAAAATGATAACGGCATTGTTCCAACTTCTGGGTATTTCTCTCTTCCTCAGGAACATTGAGAATAATTTCGCAAGTTCCTCTTTCATCTTTTCACCTACCCATTGAAACATCTCTGCTGTGAGTCCATCTTCTCCTGGCGATTTTCCGTTCATCATTCATCCACTTCTTTTTCCATTACGTCTGGGACATCTACATCATTTTCATTTGAATCGTCTTTTCCTAGCACTTCTTCGGAGTAGTACAATTCTCTGTAGAAATTTTCAAATATGTTTAAATTTTTTCCTTATTTTGTATTACGGTCCCGTCTGGTCTCTTAACTGCAATTATTTGCTTCTTACATATCATGAGCTGTTGTTTGGTTTTCTTCAGACTCTTGTTTTCCTCGATTGTATTTTTAACAAGATGCTCGTTGTATCTTCGTATATCATCTCTTATTTTCTTCTTTACGGTTTTATTTAGTTCTATGTACTCAATCCTGTTCATGTAGTTTTCCTCTTCTTTCATTTCCCTTCTTTTTTTTTATCAGGAGTTCAATTTCTTCTGAGATTTTGCTTTCTTTTTTTCTTTTTGATGCCTGCTATTTTCTTTGCCGTCTCTGCTACTATCTCAGTCAGTATTTCATTTCTGCTATTAATCTTTTCTTTGTCTTCTAACTCTTCCAAGGCACTGAATCTGTTATTTAGCTCTATTTCGAATGTCTGTCTGTGTTTTAGACTTTCCAGATCTAAAAGTGGTGTTTTTCCTCTGATAAGTTTCTTTCTCTCAAGTCTAGTATTTTGTTTCAGCTTACATCTCACCATCCTATGACCACTTGAGATTTTGAAACTGTTCACAACAGACACGTATTGCAGATTTCCCCTGTTATTCGATAAAACGTAGTCTATTTCGTTTTTAGTCCCATTTGGGCCTTTCCATGTCCACTTCCTCTGAGATGGCTTCTTGAAAAATGTATTGGAAGTGAACAGTCTGTTGTCTTCTGAGAATTTCACCAACTTCTCTCCTCTTGTTTCTTTTGTCAGATCCAAAGTTTCCCACGTTCGTGTCATCTCTGCTTAGTTCCTACTTTCGCATTGAAGTCTCCGTTTACAATTTTGTAATGCGATTTTCTACTATCCAAAATCTTCTAAATCTCTTCGTATAGGTCTTCGACTTCCTCCTCCAGATGTGGCGTTATTGGAGCATATATTTGTATAACTTCCATCTCTTCCTTATCTTTATTATTACTCGTGCGAATCTATCTGTAATTACTTTAATCTCTGTGATGAAGCCAACGCCTGTCAGTTATCCATTTTGTTCCTTTGAAGTAGAACGTGTGCCCTGACAGTAGTTCCAACTGTTCTTCATTCTTCCGCCACACTTCTGAAAGTCCTATAATGTCCCACTTGATCCTCTTGAGTTCATTCTCCAATTCTTCTGACTTGTCCTCTCCTGCAAGTGACTGACAGTTCAGAGTCGCCACGTATAGGTCCGTTCTAGTTCTGCAGTCCAAACCCGGGCATTTTGACCCTCTGACTTCCTGCAGGTTTGATCATTGCCGTTGCCAGGTGCATTCCGTCCGCTGAGGCTATTTCCTTGCTTGTACCATCATGTGATAATAAAGGAGGGGTGCAGACATTTGAGTCACGACGCTGTCTCTTAATGCGGGTTGGTGAGCAGCCCATCCATGTTAGTTCGACAAGCAGTTGCTTGGGTACTATCAGACCCCACGCCGTGAAGGTATGGATTGGACATTAGGCGTCTACCCCGGTTGGTTCCCTTAAGCTTTAGCAATAGGAATTGAGGGACCTCCTCCCAGTTGGTGGAAGAAGTCTTTTGGGGCAACAGTCCCAGTTTGCCGGTCCTGTCCTGGTTTCCGGGCCTTATATATATATATATATATAGTGTTCGATTTGTAGCGGGGGATGGTTGGGATTATCCCCCTCTCGGCAAAAAATCTTCTCTGGTACGTTTTACAGATATATACCTCTAACCTGGGATATGAACGATCCCAAAATACCGTATAATACATATCTCACTATTTCTTCCCCCTCTCTGGAAATTGCACAAATCGAACACTATATATATACATATATAAATCACAGTCATATTCAATCTTCTAGTGGATGAGGCCTCTCCCCGAAGGGAGGAGTTGGTCTACTGCTCCCAAGCTGACCAGACGGGTTGGGAGAGGAGAGCCGAAGCTCTCACTGTGATCGCCACTGTCTTTTATTCACAGCAGCTCCCCAATTGTCCTCACGATGCTGGGTCAACACCGAATTTTTTGAGCCCCCACCGGGAATCGAACCCGGGACCGCTCGCACTAAAGTCGAGCGCGCTACCGACTAGGCTACGCGTTTTCAAGTTTTACTAAGTTTACTAAGTAGTAGAAAAGTCAGGTTAGGTGTTTCTTTTTCATTATACGAATTCCATTCACTGGCTCTAGTTCACAGCAACGATAACACGTGGCTTTGGAAGGGTGTATACCGTCTTTGTATTATCTACAGAAGCCTATCGCATGTCTGAAAGATGATGTTTCTTAACAAGGATTCTCTCCGAGACAAGGATGGGCAAAGTATCAGCCTGGGTATTACATACCGACACTCATTTGACCGACACTCTGAAGAAAACAGCGGCGATGGGCGGAAACATAGTAATCAAAATTGGTTATTTCCCCAAATTTGCAATCGTAGCGACTGAACTCAAGAACTGCTTTTCAACGCTTTTTGTTGAATTACCGAGCAGATTTTAAGTGATTGCTCGAGAACTCTCTAATTTCGTGATAACGAAATCACTCCACATGAAGAAATTTCCACACATTTTTCAACAGTGATGTATGGTGATTGTGTCCTAGGGATTTTTTTATTAACGAAATAGTGTAAATAATTTCCTACTCATTCAGCAATAAACTGATTTAAGAAGCTTATAAATTTGATGTCAAATATATAGAAATAGTAGCTTCATCAACCTTCCATCCTTCCTTTTCTACTGTGCCAATGCAATCATAAGACCCATTGAAATGAAGGACACAGCGACATGCCACACCATATGAAATGCAGCCGCAAGGGTCATAGGGCGTTTGAGTGCTCTCTGCAACACGTTGGAACAGTGTGATTTAAGGGTAATTTGTTGCATGAGTTAAAACTTGGACAAACGGTTGCAGAACCGTCGAGGGTACTCTCAACTTAAAAAAAAAAGAAAAAAAAAACGGCAATACTCTGGTTTGAACACTTTCGTCCCGGAGACCAGAGTTTCCAAGATAACGAAGATCGAGGACTCATGCCAAGACTGCACAACTACGCTTTATAGACACCTGTGGGAGTCAGATTTTCACCCTCCTGGTGAAACCATTGTGTAATGAGCCTGTAAGCTTAGCAGATAACGCTAAACCCCCACGTGGTAAAAATTACGGTACAGAAGAGAAGCCGGGTGGCCTGAGGTATGAAGTACTCCCGCACTCTCCATATTACACGGACTTACCACCAAAATTAAACAGTAGTGAGAGGTACGAAATCGGCCTTTTATTTCCTAACAGCCTGGTGTTATCACGGTTTATTGAGTTGATGTTTATGTAACTTTATGATGTTTAGGTAACTTTTGGCTTAGACCGGGTTGTGGTAGACGTTGGGACGTTGGGAGCAGTTCGGTCAGGAAATAGTTGTAATGTACCGTCGCGGCATTTATATAGTGTTACTGAGGAAAAACCCTGAAAAATCTTCAGCCGAACGGGTCGTCGCTGGGATGGTTCTCCGGACATTCTTATTGCTACGGCAGTGTTGTATCAACTGAGCTAGGACCACTTGGTACCACGGTTCTATAAATTTTAACCTGTTGCTGATTGCGAGAGGAACAAATGGAAATTTCATTTTTTGTTCTGAGTTCTGCCCTTTGGCAGGCACGAAGAAAGAGAAGTACCAGTAGCTTTAAACTTTATTTTATATGGGCCATGTTCGTAACATTTTTCTTATTTCGGCCCGTTGTTAAAATCAACAAACATTCATGTTCCAGCTGGGAATTGGAGACCCCGGCCTAACACCACAGACCTCAAGTCGCCCTGTTGCAATTTAATTAACGGAGAACCTACTATGAACATTAACTGGTATTGAGTTTTCAGTCCAGTTGTGACTCTATGTGGGCCTAATTTTTGTGTTTATTATAGGTTGTATTACTAAACGATTGATAATATTTTAAGGTCCGATTAGCGCCGCGCTAAAACATCTTTTTTGTGTGTGTGTGTGTGTGTGTGTGTGTGTGTGTATTTGCTTTCAAATAATAAGAAAATATTTAGAGCCCGGCCTGCAAGACGAAAACTTGAAGCCTGTCGAAAGGCTACGACTCTCCCCAGAATATTTGCAGTAACCACCATATATCGTGAGCATTCCTCTATCCGCCATAGGGGAAGGCCTCTGGTACAAGACCAGTAACTCCAACTCAGTTATCCGATCTTGTAAAGGTTAAAACTGATATAAACGAAGGTATTTGAAACACAGAATCTTACATTTTGCTACTACGACATGAGATTTTTCACATCTCTTACATGTCGTTTTTTTTTTTTTTTAATGAATTTGGCGTATATTAAACTTTAATTGGTACTTTAAAAAAGTTATCTTCTAAATGTAAGGCAGTGAAGTAGTAGCTTTTAAGTATCTAGATACTTTAGATCGGAATACTTTACTCGAGATACATTAAGTATCTAGATCGGTATGTTTATCGAGATACATTTTCTTTTCAATATTGTAGTATCGTGAAAGATATATTTTTTTTTTACAGAAATGTCTTGCATCTGTATAAGATACTTTTGAGAAGTATCGTACGAAATTTTGCCTAAGAATCCTCTTTTCTCCTAAACAGAATTAAGTAGACTACGTGTTTTTAAATTGCTTGCTATCTCTTGAAAAGATCATTGGCTATACTATATGCATTCCAACCCCTTAGACACGTAATCGAGTCTAATAATTTGCATTAACCGAACCCAATCTAATCGTAAAAATAACAAATGTTCATGAGTGCGCAACGAGAAAGTATATCTTCAGATAATATATATTCAACATTTCAAGTCTATATCAACTTAAATTGTTCCACCTTAAAATAGTGCATATGGACCACCAGAATAGTTTCTTTTCTAAAAGTGTAGACAGGCTTTATATAATCGTTAAGTTCACGATTTATTTATTCCACCCCGTTTTCCAGATAATCACCCACGAAAAGCAACATAAAATTGTCTGCACATTAGCCTAATAACGACTACCTGCCTTTTGTACATATTTTAATTTGTTGTACATAAAGCATTGTTACCAATCTCCATGGTAGTATACTTTTACCGTTCAGGTATTTCGATAATTTTTATGCAGTATTATTATTATGAAGATTGTTCTGCGTACTCGAGGCAAGGATAAAAAGGATTGAGTAAAATGTATTACATTAATTTGGTGTAACTAGTGTATATCAATTATGTTTGCAGATAGAAGTGAAAACTATAACCTAACTGTAGGATTTATGTTAGAAGCAAAAGCGGCAATCTCAAGTCCAGAAAATTTTGCAGAAGAACCAAAAGAAAATTTATCGTGGTAAAGATAATAGTATATGGGTATTTTTTTCGTGTGGTTCTTACGCAAAAAAAAACCCAAAAAAAAAAAAAAAACCTACAAAATACACAAAGAATTAGGGCTTTACCTTCATTAGACACATGAATGTATACAATTGCATCAACATCTCGGTTTCCCCAAAAAATGGAGATTGCAGCTTTTGCTTCTAAGACCCACAACTATTTTGTAACGTAATAATTTGGAAATGTATATCATGGTGGTAATATGCACATTTTAAGTATGTACATTCCACAGAAATTCACATTGTGACATTGTAAAACATTTTAATATAAAGGAAGACAGGCGTTGTGGATTTTCCTAAGCGTTATTAATTTAGATTTTGGAATTAATGTGTCACCACTGATGAAGTTACAAGATAGATGGCACATTTTACGTTTTCTGTACAATTGTAGTTGAATGTAGTGGATATATTCCTCTACTCGTGTACAATTCTCTCTATGGTCAAATTAGAAATAAGGGACGATATTTCAACAGAACCAAAGCTATATGTTGTCACAAGACGAGACGAGACAGAATCGGCTATAGAAAACGAGACGAGACAAAGTTCTCGTAATGCAAAGTATAATTTTTTCGAAACGAGACACACACTGGACAATATATTTTTGAGACGAGACAGCCTAAATCTCGTCTCGTCGGCAACACTAAAAGCTAATATATTCTCATTTCTCATAATGAATAGAACACAGAAATCGGGTTCAATATAGTATGCAGAACACAGTTGAATTCTCGACTTAGATGCTTATTAAGAGGCCCTGGTATAATATGATATATTTATAAACTGAACTAACCTTGTCGTTTCATTGGATTATTCATTCTGCAAGTTATGTCCCAATTACAATTCCAAGAAGAAATCAATCAATCCCAGAAATCTACATCAATCCTTGAAAGAAGTATCTTCCTCCCAATAGACATGTATTGTGTACAGGTATAACTTAAAGAAAAATTCAAACTCATTACGTTAATTATATGTATTAAATAATACTATCTCCAAGAATGCAAATTATATGGGCCTAAATAAAATCCACAATAGCAATAGCCACAGTAAACTGCCCAAAAGTCCAGAAAAAGCTACAAAATCTCTAAAACAAATCTCTAAGTTCGAGCTCACTAACGTTCATGTACTTTTTGAACCAGAATCTCTAGGAAGATTTGTAAACAAAAATTCGTCCGAACATTTGCGCTATCTTGGAACATTATCATACGTCACAATGCTTTTGGAAGCAAGTTAGTTTATTTCTTTCAATTTCTTCAAGACGAATATTTTCTTCAACCTGTTCCTCATTGATTGGATCCGCGATAAACTCATCGAAGATCGTCTGAAACAATTCGTTGATGTTTTCTCCAGTCTTGCTAGACGCTTCCATATATTTTGCGTTGACGATCTCTGCATATCCATGCACACCTTCAGTTTGAAGTTGTCTTCGACTTGGATCTTCCTGTACAATGTCGAGTTTTGTTCCACACAAATAGAGTTTACAATTATCTGTATTCTTTTTCAACTCGGCTATCCAAAATTTGGCTTTAAACCACGATTTCTTGCTTGTGATATCAAAACACACAACAGCAGCATGAGCTCCCCGAAAATATGTGCAACACAACGCCTCATACCGTTCACTTCCAGCTGTGTCCCAAATTCCCATTATAATTTCTTTCCCTTTGATGTTGAAGATTTTCTTTGAGAAATCACCACCAAGTGTGCTGTAATATGCATTGACTGTTCTGTAACGATCGTTAATATATCGGTCCACTAAACAGGTTTTGCCTGCACATACACGACCTAAAATTATTACTTTTAAGTCCACTCTGCCCATATTTTTGAGCATAACCAAACATATATTCACATTCTATTTCAAAGTCATTTAATATGAAATAATCACGAAATCATGGAAACAATTCACCTTGTATTATTTTCTATTCTCAGGATAGATAAAAAAAATTATATTGCTGTAGAGCTTGCACAGTATATTTACGATCGTGT
>JAGDQP010034876.1:0-19870 GCA_022664845.1 Lepisma saccharinum | reverse complement strand
TAACTGTCACTGGAACACTGTTGAACACTTTATCGTTTATTCTCCGAAATATTTTCTGGTTTGTCGGTTTTATATTTTGCTCTATATATAAAAAAATCACTTTTATAACTGGAGTATTTTCACTATGTTATTCTGTGATTTAACTTGTAATTATTTTGTAGACCCGAGCGTCTACCACCACGTAATGATCTTTCAGTAACACCCTGTTGTTTGTGGAAATATAGGTAGTGTTGGGATCGTATATGACGTGGTAGCACTATCTTAACATATACGATATGAAATCATGGTAGAGACCTTATGACCGTAGATCGTTAAATATAATGGTTATTTGATGAATAAATAGAGCAATGCTTACATACGTTTTACCGACACCAGTTTATTATAAAATTCCTATATATTAGATATTTACAATTTGTTGTACAGATAATAATCTGACCGTCCCGAACATGGGCTCTGTAATTACTACTATAGTGGATCACCTCTTGTAATGATTTACTTAGGGTTTAGGAAAGGAAGATATTCCTAGACGGGACACTAACTCCAGTGCGAATTAGCATGTAAAGGTATACCAACCTAAGTTGGGGGTAAGGTGAGAGTCCTAACTTCAGTGCAAGTCAGGTAGAGGTGACCACTTTTCGGATCGAAGAAGTGATGCCTTCAACGGTGATTGAATGGCCTTTTTATACCCTCATTTGTGGGCGTCTCTTCAGAACTTCCAACGCTTGCCGCTTGGAGGTTGTTGTCGTCTGCTTTCTATGGATGCTTGGTCAGCTTTATGTAATGTTTATTTACTTGTGTGCTTAACTCACTGACCTATTATCCATATCCCATTACAATATGGTAATATTTTTCGAATTAACTCCAGGAATATTTCATCTGCCCTTGTAGCTGAGGATTTTATTCTATTGATAGCATTTTCAACTATCTACGGGCTTACACCTGCCATGGAGAACGAAGTTTAGCTGTTAGGGCAGGATGCATTGCCATTAAGCAGCCATTTTTTCTGTATTATTGGGGCGTTTATATTACAAAGTCCTCATTAAGAGTGTCAGGCGCAGTGTGCATAAGTGTATGATTTGCAGAATGTTTTTTTACCTCTGATTCCGAGAAGTTTTAGCCTTTTCCACAATTGGCCTTGGTTTTCTTTTATCACTGTGTCATAAGCAAATTTTAGTTTGGCTTTACGTACAGATTGAGTTCAACGGTTTCGAAGAACTCTATACGCTTCAAAACTCTCCCCGGATCCAGAGGGGTTGAGTTTTAGGTTCCTACGGCATTTTCTGTACGCTCTATCGCGGCTGGCCATTAGGTTTAGTAACTCGTTGTTAATCCATGGGGCAGGGGGACGAGATACACGTTTTCTTTTAATGGGGGCGTGTACGTTATTTAATTTAAGGATTAACGAGTTAAGGAAGGAAAGTTGCGCATCGACTGATGAGAACAAATTTGTTAAATGCCATGGCATAGAAGCAGCATCCGTTAGGAAAGCATTATTATCAATCTTACTTAATTCTCCATATGGTATATTTTTTGGTTTAAACTTCGGTAACTTTATAGAATACTTTACGAATATAAGGTCGTGCCTGGATATCCCAAGAACAGGGAACTATCCAAATTGAAAAACTCTGTTTATGTTCGAGACAAGGAATACATCAAGGAAGCTTTCAGACGTGGCTGTATGGTGCGTAGGCTGGAAAGGACAGGCAGATAGATTTAGCGATGTGATTTCTTTGAATTTTGAAACCTCAGACTTGGGGGACAAAAGATCGAAATTTAAATCACCAAGAATAAGACAGTGTTCATAGAGAGGAAGAAATTTACTTATTTCTTCTTCAAAATTATTAAACTTGCTCGCGGAGGTCGGTATGCTGCTACCAGAAGGATTTTCTTCTCTTCCAGTCTAATTTCCAGGATGATATATTCGGTACGGAAATCATAGGCGCATGGTGATTGCGCTAAAACTTCGGCATTTACGTTTTGACGGAGATATACCCCACCCCGCCTGCCCCTTTTGAAATTTGGTCATTGCGAAAAACATTAAAGTTGTTTAGTCAAGTCTCTGAGACTGCAATGACATGTATTGTATCAATAGAATTAAATATTTCAAACTCAACAAAATGCCTCAGTAAGCTTTGTGAATTAATGTGTACTGCATTAAAACTATGTCTGCAGGTTCTGCTAAACTCATTTTGCAGAAGTGCGGCGGACATTAAGTGTTGCGACTTCTTTGGTTCTTTCTTATCCTCAAAGGCAGAAAACATGTTACAAAATTTAGAAAAGACAACAGAAATATTCAAGTTTGCAGAGTCTACTATTTTCAGTTGCGTAAAGGAAAAACCGGAAAACAGATAGATAGATAGAGAGAGAGAGAGAGAGAGAGAGAGAGAGAGAAAAATAAACACCCCACTATTATTTGGCCGCGAGGGAAGGGAGACGTAAATGACACCAGCCGTTGACAAGGTTAAAAGGTTCTTTATACACCCACTCATAAAAAAACGTCACACAGATGGTGAGTTTTGAGCAAGTTGAATTTTTGGACAATGGTGAAGTTGACTCCCCTCTCGAGTGTGTAACGGAACGGGAGATGGGAAGAATGGAAGAAGAAGTTAACAGCAAGGGAATTCCGAATCCCATTTTCTGGTCAATTATTGTTTCTAACTGTAGTTAGTAAGCACTAGTTTTGCTAACTTGATAATATACACATATCACTCTAAAAACAAATTCAATAAATATATGTATCAGATGCAGAATACTTTGAGCAGCTTAATATGCCGTGTTGTTTTTACACTTGTACATCTTTATAGCTTACTTCCTAGCAATTTCAGAAAATTTGACACACAGATAATGGAAAACAAAGAAAATAATACTTACAATATACGTTTGAATACAAGTTTCCCAAAGCACATTATGCGATATGCTCCCCCAGTAAACAGTATGCAAATATAATCTCTCTTATAATTAGGGAAGATGACGCATAAATGTGTAAGTGTTTGCACCACTTTTCACTAGCCATGTAGAGAGTACACACATAACTGTACATTTTCGACAACACTCTTGAGTTGCTCCTTAAATAATATAGATGGAGATTTGTACACTGTGTACACACAGAAGTAGGAAGTCGAATAATGAATTGTGTTACTTTACCAACAACTACACAAGCATTGAGAGGATACAATAAAGTTCTTACAAAACACATTACACACGAATGAAACACACATATATACACGCGAAAGTAAAGTGCTTACAACTAACATGTTTCACGTCATTAAGATGCTTGATTTGCCATTAGAAATGATTGAAAGAAGCTCACGCTCATTTGTAATAGTTTTCTTTCCACGACCAACCAAAACCACAATGCACCCATCGTTAGACCATGCATTGCGAACTCCGAGGGCTTAGCACGACGAAGGAGCTGGAGACGCTTCATTGTCAAAGATTCAGTGATGAGAAAATTAGTGCATTTTAGTACCCTTTTTGCCTTCCAGATTAAGTCGCGGGATCTATACGACACAAATTTGAAAACAGGTTTTGATTCCACTTCGTACCACTTCCGAGGCAGACCTGCTCCGTTCACTGGTTCCCAACCTGTGACAACGGTCGATTTGTTCAGACGTAAGATTCACACCAAGCTTCTGGCTGAAAGTATCAAGCACTAGTTTTGTGGGATGCTTCCACGGTGTTTCTAGTAAGCCGTGGAGAACCAGACCCGATCTTCTACTGTATTGTTCTAGCTGGTCGATGCAGTCGCTGTGGTCACCTATTTCTGATCGCAATTCTAAAATATCTTTCTTCAATGACTTGATTTTTTTGAAAAGCCGTAGAAGCTCACTGTGCACTTCATTTATAGGCTGAGGTTCAGAACTGTGTACTGTACTTTGTTCATTGATTGATTTTAAAGCCGTCGACAATTTGTCTTCGAGCTTAGTAACACTTTCTTCAATTTTATTGCACCTTTGGTCCAGACTTTTATTCTTGATGGACATTTCTCGGTCGAGGCTGCAACACTGTAGTGAAACAGAAAAGAAACACGTTCTGTTCAGCCATAGACAATGGCGATCCAGAAACGTAAATTGCCTTTTTTAATAAATTCGTCAGAACAAAAAAAAGTCTTCATGTAATAAATGAACACACATTTCGCCTTCTTAAAAAACTTAAGTCATGACAACATTATAGTAATGAATAATATTCGTCTTACTTCTTTAGTAATAGACAGGTAGACTATTGCAAACTATCGAACAACCGTGACTCACTTGACGAGCGTTGGCTTCGTATTTGGAGACCATCCTCACTGGGGTTTTTCTTCACGTGCTTACGAAAATTTATTTTGTAATCTAAACTCTGTAATCACATTGACAATACAAGGTAATCTTATAATGTTCATGTGCCTGGTTCTCGCCTGGCAAAACACAGAGATAGTCTCTTTCCAATTGCTATAAGGATGTACAGTAAACTCCCTGTATTTATTAAAAACAAGACTCGAGATTTTGGTAAGACTCTTAAGAAGTATCTTACCGAGTAGTGTTTCTATTCAGTTTGCGATTTCTTTGCTAATTATAGCCTTTAACTAAGAGCAAGGTTTTTTTTATTATTCTTAAATTACTAATTTTGAGCACGTATGATTTGTATGTTAAAATGTTTTTGAGAGTCCAGTTATAACACTTGTAAACCTTACTGTATTGACATGTTCGTCGATGATAGTTGTATGTTTATGTATGTATACAACACTACAGGACGATATAAATATTGTTGGCTTACTATACGTTCTTACACTCGCTGTTACACCATAATATAATATTATTGAGAAATTCAACAGGAGCTAAAATAATATGTAGTTGGCAAAGGCAAGCAGTGAGGTCCACAAGAGGAATATCAAATTATATCTTTCGCCCGGATGCCTTTGTAAAATATAAAAATATGATAGTTCCAGTAATCTATGTGAACTGCATTATGTGTATATAAAAAGGACATATCACTTACGACGCTTCTGAAAACAATCATAAATACGAAACAAGAAACAAAAATAGTAGCCTATGGACGTGCCGCGTGTCCGAGTCCTACTAAGTATCACGGAAAACAACTTAACCTAAGCCAAATGATTTTTGTGGGGAATCAGAGAATACCAAGTATGCTAATAATAGTGTATTATTTGTAAAGTTTGTAATTGCGTATTGATTGACAAAGTCTTTTGTAACATAAAGTTGCTTAATGACTAATAAATAACCTTAATGACCTTCGACCACAAATATCATTAATTTCAGGTTAGGTTGGAAGGTAGTAGTTGGCTGGCCCGCACTGCCCATAGCTTCTCTCTAGGTCAATTAAAATTACGTTGATTTCAGTAAGAAATAGCCAAAGAACCTAAATACTTTGTTAATATATATATTGTGGACTAAGACTTCCTGACTCTTAAGTCTGAGTACCATCGAAGCATTCGCCTGGTGTGACTGAGGCAATCCTTTACCAAGGGAGGTGAATACCGAGAGGATACTCCGGTAATGTACGAATTACCATGTGGCCTCCTTCTACTGGAATCGAGGAGGTGAATATCCTTCCCAGTGTTCGTCTGGTGAACCTGAGGAAACCTTACCTTGAAGCGACAAACACCTGGTAGGATATTCTCGGACGACGTAGCTGAAAGGTAGACATAAAATGGGGTAATTGACACTAGGAACCAACTGGAATAATAAAGCTCAAGTCGTATAAAAGGTGGGTTTATTAACCCTAAGACAAAACACTAATCATGGTAAAATGGACAGAACGAATCCCACCAGCGGCAGTGAATTTCATACCAAGCGTTCTAATCACAATTCCACTTACCAGACAGACAGGGCTCAAACAGGGGTCGCTGGCTCCGACGTTCCCAAATTGCAAGGCTCCAACCAAGCAAGAACCAGCTAGCTCGCTTGTTCCCAAGTGGCGCCCAATTCATTCGAAGACCAGAATGATTGGCTCTATGGCGCCCAAAGCCTTCCCAGGCTTTGGCTGGACGGGCAGGTCACGGACAGCAGGACCTGCCTAATTCGAATAATGCAGCGTTCTCTCCCAGCTCCACTCCGGGGACTCACGCTAACCTCTCCTCTCCTTCTCCTTTGCTGTCGCAGTATTTATTTCAAAGGCGGAATTGCAGGAATTTCTTCCGTGTTGCGGCAACGACCCTGGCATTATGGTACAAATTGTTTCATGTCTGAGCTGGAAACAGTGGCGGCTTCGAAGTGTGTTATCCCATTCTGTCCACAATATATATATATAAGGTAAATTTTAGACAAATGAAGGAGAAAAAAGGATTACTTACAGCTTACTAACGCACTAGATCACACATATTCACATGTACACACAAAAAAAACTTCGCTATCTTCCTCTCTACTTGAAAAAGTGTGAATACACGAAATATATTTCATATTAGAAGAATAAATTTCATCTGGACTTTCGATTATCGGAATTATTTTAGGTTAAGTTGTAATAGGTCCTCGTGTTGCTGCTGTGCGGCGGCTTTTTAATCTTTACTGTCACGAGACCTTTCTGTTCTCTTAGTTTGCTCCGGCTAATCTTCAGGGTCGTTTGATAGGTTACCTTCGATGTCATAGAATGATCAATTACTATCTAAAAACATGCCCCAAAGCTACACCGTAGTGGGGCTACGTTAACTATATGTTTAGAGGTATTCGTAAGCAATTGCACGGCGCTTAAAGCAGCCACCGCAACCGCAAACAAATGCTCCAAAACGTCTAACTATAATCAAACGTCTATGGCGTCAAAATAAAGGTATTTATTCAGAGGGTTAAAGACAAAAACATTTAACTATAAAATTCAACCTCTAGTTTGAAGTACCCGCCATGAACCATTTACATATTTGGTCCGTACATCTTTTCGGTGTACCTAAAAGTTTACCATATAAAATCTATTATCCTTCTTTGTTCTTAGTTTATTCTTTAAACACTAATTATTATCCTTTATTAATCTGTCATTAACAAACGTCAAAAAACACTAAATTATTTTAAAATACAGAAGTTACTCACTTCGCTTTTCAGGTACCAAAAGTACAGACATCTAGCGTCCACCTTGTGAAACTCCAAGAACGCTCCTTTAATTTTCCTAATAATGCATAGGCCATAACAAAGTTAGCTTGCTTTAGATTAACGGTGAATAGTCGATTATCATATATACTTTTGCAGTGATCAAGAAAACTGGTCCACCACACGTATAAAACTAAGAATTCTATATTTTTCTTACGTACGATGGGCAAAGTGTCACTAAATCACATTTATCACATCATATATAAGTGTATTTTATCATTCTTAAGCAAAGTAGCCTAACTTTACCTAACCTGAAGTCAGTAATATGTAAAGTGGACCAGTTTTCTTTACCCTTCCTTAAACTTTGATTCTGAAAACTTTTTCTTGCAAATAAAATATGTGCTTACCGTTTCTCCTTCAGCCATGCTATACATAAAAGAACGAATCTCATGCTTTCTTGACTTCGCACGTTTAGCTTCCCACAAAGGTATGGTTGGATATTGTAAATGTTCTTGCGAGTTGTTTCTTTGTTCTGAGTCTAATTCAATTAGCTGCGCTGATGCAGTTCCACACGAACTACATGCTGGCAATCTTCTACAGATTGGTATGAATTTGGTGACCTAGTGTTTGTATCTGTCTCTTGGTTTTGAATAGGCCTACTAAACAGAGATGTACGTTTCCGGCTTGTTTGGAGAAGCTTTTTCTTTACATCTTGTGGACACCTGTAGCACTTTAATATGTGGGCTGACATTTTCTCCACACCTCCAACCTGTCTTTTGGCAGAATTTAAATTCCACCGATTTATTTCCTTTCTCTGTGTACGCTTTCCAGATATCGCTTTTACGCCGTCTCATTCTTAGAGCTAAACGTTTATCAAATACCAGCAATAGAAATGACACTGACTACACAGTCAGCCAAACTTTCACCTCTTGCGTAAGTGAATAACGTTTCCAGTGTTACCAGATTCAAAGAAGTTAAGTGACTAAAATAGACGTAGGTTCCACTGGCAAAGATTCTGAAAATTAAAATCAAGAAACATCAACTAAAAAAGCGTATTTTAGCTTTATGAATAAACCTATTTTGGGGTGGGAAAATACGATTTGGCTATATGATTTGGGGAAAAAAAAGACCAGGTTTAAACCCAAAATATATTTGCCCTCCCATTGGGTTTTTCCCCCTCGCCTATCTGTAAGAGTTTTTTGTAAGTCTGACAAGTGATGTGTAGAATTCAATAATTTTACTAAAACGTTGTAGTAAATATAAGAAAACTAACCCAAAATAACGCATTAATTAGATTAGGTTAGTACACAAACTAACTATTTCTACACATATACTAAATATCAGACAAAGATTATAGAAGTACAATGTTGAATTTATGTCGTAAGAACTCCTTTTATTACATTAACTTATCTGTGCAAGTCGTGAAAATAAAATTTAAATTTGGCTCCAAGAAGTTGAACCATAAACAACATCGATAAAGGTGAAGTTAGGCACCCTGAGCCGTAAGGAAGAGTAGATTCTCAGTTTAGAGTAACACTGCACAACATGTTAGTGGTAGTTAGTAGGAGAAAGACATATACAAAACGTCGTAAGTTTACCGTAACCTTAGTATTTTCATCACACCTTGCATATATTTACTTTATACTATCAGAGAATAAACTTCATCATACGTAATCTTCACCAACTTAGCAGTTAATCTCTGTTGACTGTAGTAAAACATATTTTCTTATCATCCATAAATTATTGAACATATTTTATATCTCTAGGTTATAATAATGATCAACAAAACTGCTGGCATTAAAACATGTACGAATCTCATAAAAGAAAACTAGAAGAATCTGTTCAACAACAGCTACTATCAGGTAGACACGTAGTAAACAATGTATGACGACGTTGGAAAAACGACTTTTAGAGTGTACAAGTTCCATGAAGGAAGAATGACGTCATCAATAATATATGACATAATGCCTATTATTCAATCACCACACCTCTCTAGAACAAACTTCCATATCTCAAAAAAATATCAATGTTAAATATTTTTCACTGTAGTAGTACCATAGCATCAATCACATTCTCTTTGGCGTACCAAAAAATAACATCGATCAGTCCATATTCTTTATCATTGGAAAATGTTCAACTTTATTTTCACCTCATTAATCAATTTTGAAACTACTTATAGTATATCATCATTGTTCCGAAAGAAGAAAAAAACATAGAACAAAACCAAATGTTGTCATCAATCCAATCACAGTCATCAACATCACATTAATGAGAGTAAACTAATGGCATCTGATAATTTCCCATGTGTAATAAATTGTCTCAAGTTTTGTTTATTTTTCTCAAAGTTAGGATTAATTAGCTGGTGTGCAAATACTTGATTATGTATCCAACGTGGCAATTCTAAATCCTCCTTGTAAGCAGCGATTTCAGTATCAGTAAATGGATTATTACCTTTACATTCTTTCTTTCTTTTTTTCTTCTTTTTTACTACGTTGAGGCGTACTTTCGATTACACAATCTGGTATAACCTCATTATCGTCCCACATTAATAACGAACTATCTAAATTTTTTGTCCTTGTGACATCAAGATCGATCCTTTTGTCACATCCTGGGAGCTTAAAGATAGCTTAGTTAGAATTGATGTTAGTTTACGTTTATGTTGATTCTCTATGCATTTATCTATCTTTGAAGACAAACTAGAGACTGATAAAGATATTTCAGGTTGCGTCTCTTTTTTTAAAGTTAATCTACTTTCTAAACTGGACCAATTTGCAATTTTATCTGTAACAGAAGCTGATTCTAGCTGTAGTGAAGTATAATCAACTATCTAAGTCTGTGTAACATTATCTGTAATATCTGGAAGTAATCTATCCATATCGGTGGCTACATCTTGTCTGTTTATCAAACATTTTGTGCCAGGTTTGGACAATTTAATTTCAGCTCCATCTGACCTAACAAAATATAATCTAACGAAAAAGGAATTACTTGAAATTCCATTAGATATTTGTTAGCATTAGCCGTAACTTCGATGAAAGTTGAACCCACGAATTCTAATTGAGTATTATTTATCAATAATAAACGTGAAACATTAGGCTTAAAAGATGGTAGTAAGTCCAGTTTTATCAAAGTGCTGAGCGATATGATATTACCCATAATACCTGACTGAATGACACATGTAATAGACTTATCATTAACGGAAACATTAATAGTTGAAAGAGATTCATCATGATCCATTTCTTGAACAAATACGGTCAATCTTCTACAAATACAGATGTTATTTCTGGTTTTTCTTTATCTACCGATTCTGCATGTTTAGGTTCTGACTCAAATTGAACCGAAGTGTTTCTAGTACCAATTCTCATCTGTTTTTGTTTACGATGTCATACTTTTTCATGATTACCTTTGAGGTTACAATATATATATATATATATATACACACACACACACACAGTATATATATTGGTAGTCTTAGCAGCGCAATTACGAAAGTCAGGATGACTCTTAGCACATCGGTAGCAAACTTTTCTCCCATCTCTCGTGTATGAATAATCATACATTTGATTATGCTGACCTAATCTTTGTCTATCCTTCATTTGAAAACATCAACTTGCTCTTCGATTTGTAAAATGTCTATAGCCTTCTGTAGAGTTAACTGGGCGTTAGATAATAAACGTTTCTGGACCGACTCGTCTCTCACTCCAATTACAGTCTGATCTCTCATTAGATCATCTGCTGAATCACCAAATTTTCATTTAGTCACTTGTTATTTTAATTTCATTACAAAATCTCCAGCAGATTGTGAAGGTAATTGCTTAATAGAGTGGAACTTAAATCGTTCGACTACTACATTACATTTTGATTCAAAGTAATCGTATAGTTTCTCTGTGATCGTTTCAAAACACTGTTCCTTCACCACCTCTGGCGAAACAAGATCTCTAATTACTGTATATAATTCGTGTCCAATCAGTGACAGGAATAATATTACTTTTCTATCGCCTTTCACCTCCCACATCTCACAAAATGTTTCAAAACGCTCCAGATATATTGCAATATCTAGGTCGAATTCCTCCATACCTTGCTGCGCAGCGGCACTCAAAACTGCTACAGACTGCGTCATTTGTGCTATAATCTTTTAAGTGTGGTTTTATTATTCTTTTGTTAAAACAGTAGGAGAAAAGATTTTCTGTAATTCTGACAAGCGATGTGTAGAATTTAATAATTTGACTAAAACGTCGTAGTAAATATCAAAGTAAACTAACCCAAAATAACGCATTAATTAGGTTAGTACACAAACTGACTATTTCTACACACATACTAAAAATCACAGAAAGGTTATAGAAGTACAATGTTGAATGCAATATGTCGTAAGAACTCCTTTTATTACATTAACTTTACCGTGCAAGTCGTGGAAATAAAATTCAAATTTGGCTCCAATAAGTTGAACCATAAACAACATCGATAAAGGTGAAGTTAGGCACATTCAACACTGAACCGTAAGGAAGAGTAGATTCTCAGTTTAGATTTATTTGGTAAACTTTATTTTATATGGGCCAGTCTAGTAACTTGACTGCGGCCCGTCACGTTCTAGTTAAAAGACGCCCATGCCCCTGCCGGGACTCGAACCCAGGACCTTTTGAGTAGTTGGCCTAACGCCTTAGACCCCACGGCTACCCGGTCGGCTCTCAGTTTAGAGTAACACTGCACAACATGTTAATGGTAATTAGTGGGAGGAAGACGTATATACATGACATATACAAAACACCTTAAGTTTACCGTAACCTTGTAGTATTTTCATTTAACCTTGCATATATTTACTTTATCCTATCGGAGAATAAACTTCATCATACGTAATAATCTATAAATTATTGAACATATTTTATATCTCTAGGTTATAATAATGATCAGCGAAACTGCTGGCATTAAAACATGTACGAATCTCAGAAGGAAACTAGAAGAATCTGTTCAACAACAGCTGGTATCAGGTAGACACGTAGTAAACAATGTATGACGTCATTGGAAAAACGACTTTTAAAATGTACAAGTTGTTCCGTGAAGGAAGAATGACGTCATGAATAATATGCCATAATACCTATTATGTCAATTTGGACAATAAAAACAGAAATTAGATATTTGTTTATGAAACTGCGATTTAAAACAGTCACGAATATGAGATATCATGATTTTCAACATTTCTTTGACATCATATATCTCTGGAATGGTAAGGAGTACAAAAGTGATATTTTACATTCCTTTCCCACTTGACCCATAGTACTTGAGGAAAAATATTATTCAAATCTGAGAAGGTCGACCTGGAAGATTTTTCTAGTTTAGAGGATTTGAGTGAATTATCCATTGGTTAGTACTGAAATATCGATAATTTATATTTAAAACTTTTCCGTTTGCAAGATTTTCAGGTTACATCAAACGAGTATGTATACTGGTTTTGTGTCTTCGTTGGGTATATGTTGTTCAGTATATTCTGAACACTACCTCACATTTTTGAATGTTATGTTTATTGTATATATTGGAAGATACTTTGAAATGCACAAGTGTAGTATTACTGTGGCTGCAGTGAAAAGGTCTTTTTTGCTAAACATGTAGTACTCATGTTACTGTTGAAGCAGTTTTATAGAATACCTAAATAATTATTAAGAGATTGCATAAGGAATGTTCAAATAGTTTTACACATTGCTACTTTCGTGGCTTTTATCCGAAGCGTTGTAATCTCGCTTCATGCATGCTTGACCTATTTTAAAAAATCGAGTTTGGACATTTTTATTTATGTTGAACCCCTGAAAAATTCAGAAGATTGTATTTTTGCTAAAAAGAACTTCGGAGATATTTATGATCAAAACAGTTCAGTCAGAAGAACATACGAATTTAAATGCAGTAGACTGGCTAGTAAATTTTATGTAAGGGATTTCAGTAATTTATTTCATCATATGAAATTTGAATTCTATTTAAGGAATTTAGACAAGTGTGGCTCAGGCCTAATGGATGATGATGATGATTGGTGGAGTGAAGGAAGTAGGAGAAAACGGGACTCCCCCCCCCCCAAAAGAAAAACAACTCAGGCACACAGTGTTTGTCCACCACAAAGCCCAATGGCACGAGCCGGGATCGACCCTACGCACCAGATGCGAGTGCCCTATCACTGATCCACCGCGGCCATCTTTCATCATATGGCATGCATTGCAGAAAGAAGGTATTCGAATGAGAAAGAAGTATTGAGAAAGTAAAAAGTAAATAATTTTGGAAGAATGCTGAACATAGGTCTAAAGGAAACAGGTTTTCACAGTAGCCATTGTATGTGTTCCGGTGAAAGCGTTTGAATTCTCGGCGTTGAATCTTCCGTTGGAAAGATTTAAAACAAGTCTCATCTAGATCCTTTTCGTTTACAATACGAAATTAGTTTAGTATACTTCATATAATGAGGACAAAACTTTTTAGGTAGGCGTATTACGTAATAGTTAACATGCAATTTTAGGTAAAGACCTAATGAGCTATGAGCTAATAAGGCACTAACGACTGAGTTTTGCAATACAGGGTACTAGATATTAATAATTTTTTCGCAAAGACTTTGTGTATTGTAAAAATATCGCTGCCGTGTAAAGTGTGAATATAGTAGAGCACTTGGTCACAAATGGGGGAGATCCTAATATCCCAGTTACGGCAGCGATTGGGTGTATTTTCAGCAAGCCAGTGACAGATGTTCTTCCAACAGTCCTGCGTTCTTTTAATGTTTTAGTATACACAATTAACGAAAATTAACTCTCTATAGCTT
The DNA here is from genome assembly GCA_022664845.1 of Lepisma saccharinum. Classification (NCBI taxonomy): domain Eukaryota; kingdom Metazoa; phylum Arthropoda; class Insecta; order Zygentoma; family Lepismatidae; genus Lepisma; species Lepisma saccharinum. The sequence continues at coordinate 6,073 of JAGDQP010034876.1, read as the reverse complement.
ACATGGATACATAAGGGGCTTATTCTCATACAAAATACAGTGAATGAAGCATTTCTTCATAACATTATATGTGACATTAATATTTTGAGATCACAAATTCTGTCTTCTGTAGTGATTTTAAGATTTCCTTTAATATTATACATATCAAATCAAGTTTGTAACCTTTCTTTTCTCTCACAGAATACTTTAAAAATGGCCATACTTTGTACTTAAATTCCGGACTAAGTTCTAGCCGGAATCATTACGGACAGCGGGTCATAACCCGCGAGGCTGACCTCGTCACTGCACATGAATTTGGACACAACTGGGGCTCTGAACATGATCCAGATATTCCTGAATGTAGTCCGTCTGCAAGTCAAGGAGGTTCCTTCTTAATGTATACCTACTCGGTCAGCGGTTATGACGTAAATAACAAGGTAACTTTTAAGCATAATTTAATCATACAATTCTAAAGTAGTATAGAGATGTTAGAGGTTTGAACAGGGTTTAAATCACACTTTTGTTATGAAAAGAACTATATTTTTGTTTACAAATATTAAGTTGTGCAGTTCTTGGGATTTTACATGTTTGTTTAATTAGTAATAAATAGAGAATATTTGTCGATGAGGTAGATGTATTGATGGAATTTCCCAAGATACATTCGATTATAAAGCATTATCACATATATCTACAAGGTTGCACGAATCAGTTGGAGAAGAAGAAAAAAGAACTTACAAAGACAATAAATGATAAAATAATTCCGGAATTATGTAAAGTATTATACTTTACATAATTCCGGAATTATGAATGTACTTTTATTGATGAAAGAAGACAACAAACATTAAGGGCTTAAGAAGGAATTTCTCGCTTGTATAAAAGGAGACATTGAACTTTACGAAGGGAATTAAATAAATAATAAGATACGTATTTGTATTGCAGTTTATAAATGTATGTGCGTACACGCCTATATGTAGTTCAGATTTGCATTAACAGGTCAAGGGGTCATCCATTCTTCACTTCTATTCAGATGCGGAAGAACGTAAATTACTTATCTCGGCCCCCCCGCCGTTCTAATCATAGAGTCTGCCCAAGATCCACAAACTTGGCATTTGTCTCAGGTCAATAATATTCTGACAAAACCATCGACGCATTTGTTGGCAAAATACCTTGCTAAATACAAAGTTCAACAAAATAGCTGACAATAGTGTAAAAGAACAGATTTGTGCCTTAGTATATAAGCTATGGGCCTCCATAGATATGGTGGACATATTTAATTGCATTAGAGATGATCTTCCCATCGTATCTATTGGATGTGTCGAAAAGTTCTACCCAGTTTTGAAGACAAAACAGAATGAGGGAGAACACGTTTTTAAAATTTGATTTTTAAGCCCTTTAGGCAACTTTGGCTTAGACCGGATGGATGATGGAATAAAGAAAATGTTAGGGTACGGGAGAACTCCGAGAAAACCCAAGCACGTGGTGTTTGGCCACCACAAAACCCTCATGGCATGAGCAGGGTTCGAACCGACGACCCCTGGCACCAGAGATGAGCGCTCTACCTTTGAGCCATCGCGGCCCTAACACAAAATTTAAGGCACCTATGACTTACTACACATAATTGTGATCATTATGTATGGCCTCTGACCATCTGTCATGTAGAACATTTATCCTACGCAATTAAAAAAAAGCTTGTGGTATAAAGTAAAAAAAAAAGTAACGCCGTTTTCACATCTTCAAAGGTGGAGCCGAAGGTGTTCTGTAATGTGCGAAGAATGTGGTAGTCGGTAGTAGAAATCTTCGGGGAATACGCCTGGTGGGGTATTACTTTCCAAACAAAGTTCAGTAATTTTTGGCGTGTGATGAAAACAGCATGAGATCTAGTATTAACATGACGGAAGATAACACCTTTGCGATCGGTGAGCCCTGACCACTTAGATGTCACTACCTTTCTACTGTTGTTTTCTGTACTTTGAACGTGTGCGTTATTTCGCCGAAGGTTGGATGTGGGTTATTTGTTGTGACGTAGTCCAGACCCTCTTCAGAAACCACTAATAAACATCCAAAACTTGATTGATACTTACAGCTTCCGTCTCCGTCCTGGAATTTTGGAAGCCAACGGCGACATGTGCTGTTGTCAACTGTATCCCCTTCCCCCTAACATGTTGCGAGAATCTGCAGCCTTTATCAAACTCGTACAGTAAGCAGTGTCTTATGTGCTCCCAATCGCTTGCCATTTTAGTCCGTTCAATTTGCATGCAGCACTGTTATTGCTCCCCGCTTTGGTGGCCAACGATTCAAGTCATCGCAGCATCATTTTCCGAGTGGCATCTACAAAACGGAAGAAAGTGACTTCTCTCAAGTCTGAATTTTTGAGAGAGTGACTCGGCATCTTGTGAGAGTGACTTCTCTTAAGTCTGAATTTTTGCAAGCACTCAGTAAAGGATATTCTTCAATCTTGAAATAGATCAGGTTTTCAAGTTAATATGTCACTGCCTTTTCACAAACATTTACCAATTCGAGAAGAAATTCTGAACCAAAGAGATGTCTAGTCTCGGACTAGCTTCCTTGTCTAAATTTGACCAATATTGTAAATGGCTCTTGTTTTTCAGGACGCGTTGCTCAAATTTGATGTGTCCTGAGCCAGGCAGGACCTCAATTCTAGATACACTTAGGACATTCAGAATGCTAAAAAAGAATAAGATCAAAATACATTCAGCGATTTGAATTTCTGGTCAAAATGGTTGAATGATAGACCTTCGATTTTTGAGAATGAATATTATAACACCGACGATAAAACTTTGTATTTTTGGGTCTTTTAGTTTCTAATGACTTTGACCCATCTCACTTGTCTTAGCTAGTAAGTTTTTAAAATCCACACACATTCATACCCCATCCGGGACTCCGAACTCGGAACCTTGGAGACACCACACGACCACCGTGGTCGGCACAATACTTACCAAAAGCTAAGCACGACGTATCCAAGCTATCCAAGATGTCGTCTGAACTTAGGTGGTCTTCACTCTTTGTGTATTCAGTTAACAGTCGTATGATGAATAACACTGAACTTGAGGATTTTCTAATCATTAACGATATAAGTTACTAATATGGTAAATTATAGTGAGTTCAGAATGCATTCCTTAAAAAACTACATTAGAAAAAACTATCCGAAATTTCGATCACAAGTAACGATAACGATGACTCTGTAACAGGGTCTACAGGTCATGAAAGTAATGAAATTGACTCATTGGTTAAGCAAAAGTCACGAAATCAGTCGTTCTTAACGGTACATTTTCCACTTTCCCCAAGTGTGCAAAAAACTATTCTCATATATTGGAAGCATATTTGATATTATGAACTTGTAGTATTGCAGTAAGATGTGTTAAGAAATATAGTTACCCAGGAAACTGATATCTTGTGAGTTCGAGTATGGCAGTCCCGGGTTCCCAACATTTTTTTATCTTTTTATATCCAAAAGTCATGAATTTGGCTTCTGGGAATACCCCCCCCCCCCCCCACACACACACACACCTGTGTAAAAATGAGTGAACCTCGAGCATTTTAGCTACGAATATGTATATAATTTTCTAATGATGTTTTCGAATTGAACTCAATTGAATTTATAGCCTAGCCTTCAGGCATGGCTCAGGCCGAGATAGGATAGAGGAAAGGATCCAGGAAGTTGTCGACCAGGGCCTAAGTTGAAGGTACCATCTCGGCATTTGTCTGATGTGACTGAGGGAAAATCCTGGACTCAGTTAAGTTGGGTGGGTGCTGCTAAGGATATCTTCGAGGTTATTATAACTTACATTATATATTTTTCACGGGAGAGCTTTAATTTGTACAAGTACGTTCCGTGTCTTTCATGTAAATATCACTTACGAATTGATTACTCGAATCGATAACAAACATCAAATAGATCTCGAATGTCCATGAAAAAACTGCTTTCTTTGCGATATGCACCAATTTCAGAACACGAGTTCGTGATGTCTGAAACTAAAACGTTTCATCTAAAACACTTATATGAGAGACCTGGCATTGAGCCACTTTGATCTAGTTACAGATGAATAATCAGTCATTCACTTGCATAATGTGAGAACTTTTCTGTTAGAGGTAAAGAAATCCCTTTAACAAGAAGCTTCTAGAATCTGTCATTTGCAATAGTGAATTTGAATTTTGAATTTATTTATTACCTTTAGGCATCTCAGGGTTAGGGCAATTTGTCATAATGACTAGACTTAACTGCGCTGTTTTACTCTTATCTAAAAGAAAGAATTATACAGAAATTTACAAACTAAACTAATACATGCAAAGCATAGTTGTTTACAATATTTTCATGGACCACATAGAACAAAAATTTTCAGTCAGTTTGGAGTTGCAGTGTTACGCGCGTGATAAATTATTGGTTTAACAGAAAGACTGAATTTGATTTCTTATTTTAAAACTTTTTCGTTTTCACCCAAAATTGAAGTCCAATCTGTATTTCCCACTAATCTGAGAGTAGTTTTTCATTCCCTCTCTCCCTCATCTTAGAAGCATCTAGGTCCGTGTGAATCTTTCCCTCTGCCACCCCACCGGAGCCCACACATGCAAGAGACCCACATCTGCCCCATTCTCATCAGTCATCACCTTTAATCATAAGGTTGCTTATTACACCTTATAATCCAGTCTCCCTCATACGACCAACACCTCAACGTGCAGTCTTTCAGGGGAGTCTTCATTCACGATTTGAGCGCAAGAATGAAACCCGTGGTTTAAACTTCCGATAAGTCGTTAACCCCTGTCTATCTCGAGCCATTCTCCCCCAAGTATAAGAATGCTTCGTTTAACATCCTCCTTTTCTATCCGTCCGCCATAGATTTTCGACACGAAACGTTCCACCATTCCGTCCCGTTACTTTACGTAATATTTTACTCAATTGTTCCTTATTTGGTATGTCATCCAGCAGACGGCACCGGGGCCATGATGGCTTAGTGGTACGCGCTCACCTCTGGTGCGTATGGTCCTCGGTTCGATCCCGGCTCCTGCCATGTGGGCTTCGTAGTGGATAAACACCATGTGTGGGGTTTTGCTTTCCTCCCACTTCCGTTGAGCTTAAGCCAAAAGTTGCCTAAGTGCAGATGATACTACTATCGTTCTTATCAGTCCCTCGTTCATCTGCCATGTAACTTTTCTACGCGTTTCACATAGGCATTAAATGCCGAAATATGTCTTTGGCTTCAGTGTTTTGTTGTGTGTAAATAATCCTTCCTGCTTTTTTTAAACTCCGTAATACGCATACATAGTTATTTTCTATGTTATTTTCTTCATTAATTTCTGAGTGTCCTTTTATATGTAAGAGTAGTCCGTATTGAACACTTAATATGGATCGTTGTTTTGTATCAATATTAGTTTTCTTATTTATGGTCTTCGTAAATTCTTTAGTTGATTCGTGCAACTCTGCAGTTACTTATTTTATTACACTGTTATGCACTTGGTTACTCCAAGGAAATTGATAATTTTGCTGTATTGCGATTTGCATTCTATCCTTTGTATTCTTTGATCGCTTTCTTTGCGCATGTCATGTCATTCACGATTATTAACAATTCGGTTTTCAGATTGTTTTACGTTCGTCACATTTTTCAATATGTCGGTGTTATAATCAATACGTTAGCGACGTCCTGTTCTATAAGTATAATTCGAAGAATGGGTTTCTATTCGGAAGAAATAGAAGTCGTTCAATTCTAGATAACAGACAGTCGACTTACATATTCAAGTCAACATATTCATCTTCTTAGCCATGGATAATTCGAAGTATAAATCTACCTGTTTGCATAAGTATATTGGTTAGATGTACGATTCCTATAATCTGAATATCATCATGTATTTTAAACATATACATGTCTCTGCTTAATAAATATCAATGTATAAGTGTTTATCTGCATATCTTCAAGGTCGTACAATTCGGCTACTACTACCTAAGTTATTCTACATACACAAAAGAATATAGCAAATTTTACGTTCAAAAGATATCTCTCTACTGAAATATCACTTTGTGTAATAACCCACCGCCGTATGTAGTAGTTACGATCACGAACTGTGGATCGGCACTGGGAAG
>JAGDQP010034873.1:8244-19871 GCA_022664845.1 Lepisma saccharinum | reverse complement strand
AGGATTGTCTTTCGACCACTGTTGTGCTTTGCAGACGTTGTTTGCCCTCATGACATTGGACACAGTGCCTGTCGATACCCCCACAATGGTCGCCACTGTTGTCACTGAAGCTCCAACCAGACGGGCACCAACGATCATGCCTCTTTGGAAGTCTGTCAGGTCGCCCATTTTACCGCACCACTTGCACACCACGACACTCACAGGTGAACTGGGTACTGCTGACGGAAGAGGAAGGTCCACATGACACATTGAAAACAAAACACGATCGGCAACCGCAACACGTGGTGTACAGTGGCGGGCCACACTTACGTGTCCTGTATGACGTGTTTTTAGATTTTTTTGTCCAACCCCTATATATATATATGAACGAACGTTTGTTTTCCCTAAAACTTCCGTTTCTTTCCAAATGAGCTTTCTTTTTTTTTTTTCCAAGTCATCAATTTGTAATACTGCTAAGGTCTCTTAAAGGAAGAATTACTTTTATATAGGTAACTAGATGAAATATAACATACATTAAATCCTAGATTACAAATATTTTTTGGTATATGTGAAATATTCCGGGATATCCAGTTCTTAGTGCTGCCAACTTAAAAGAAAAAAACAATATAAACTTCTTATATCGTATTTGCCCAAATTTTAGTTTAAACATCATTCAACACAACAGAAGAAAGTTTTGGGTTTTCCGACATCAAGCATCCCAGCTGTCAGTGTTGCCAGCCTATTTTAAAATTCAATTTATAGAAATGTCTTTATTAATACAAATCTACACATGTGAATTGATTTACACTAAATTTAACATACATGTTCATTACGTACTCGGACAGGTCATATAGGCACTTCATGTGCCGTAGCTTGTCAGGGTTCCCTAACGATTAGAAAATTCTAGATTTCATATTTGTTACCATTGGACGTATTGATTTACACCAAATTTGATACGTGCATCAGGCACCGAGACAGTTCATGTGGGTACTTCCGGCGCCGCAGTTGTTGGTGTTGCCAACAAATTTCAGAAAATAAAAATTTTAATTGCTGCCATATCAATGAATGTAGCAGGACCAAACTTTGTATTTACGTACTGGGAACCGTCAGCTCCCACAGTTGACAGTGTTACCAATCAATTTTGGAAATTAAATATTTATTACTTCCATTCAGTTCAACGTACCCGCACTAAACTTAGAGTATATATATTCGATACAATCGAAACATACTGCGGTTGTTCCCTGTACCCAAGCACCCAGTTGCCACACTATTTTAAAATTCACTTTTTCACGTGGTCCCATATTGTTAGGTGCCGATAGCTATTACCATACTTTCTAAAAAGCACAGGACGTGACTACGTAATGATATACTTTGAAATAATACTTCTCACGAGCCCTACTACAACAGCCTCAGAAGAAACCTGTATGTAGTTGCTTGTTTACAAGAATATTCATTATACATTTATTACGCATATTACTTACTTATTTACTCTTTAGTTTACGGAACTCGCAACTCATCGCCACAGTAGCAAACGTTCTCCATAGGATTCAATCCTGAGCAAGATCGAGCCAGTTTTCATCACAAACACCTACTTCTCGAAGATCCCATCTAATATTATCCTCCCAACGTCACTTCGGTCTTCCTAATGGTCTCTCTCCATCCAGTTTACCAACCACGATGGAATATAGTCTTCGTTTCTCTCCCATGGCTTGCCCACCTTAGTCGTCGCGATTTCATTATTCTTATAACATCGGGTGACTCGTATTATGCAGTTCCCTCCATTTCCCAGTCACCTCGTCCCGTTTCGGCCTGTATATCTTTACCAAAACCTTATTTTCAAACACTCGTATTTTATGTTCATCTGCTAGGGTCGTACTCAAACTTTCGTAACCGTAAAGTATTACCGACAGAATAACCATTCTGTATATTTTCAATTTCGACTTTCTCGATATTAATCGTGGGGTTAGAAGCTTTTGGACTGAATAGAAACATGCGTTCCCCGATGCTAAGCGACTTATTTTATCCGTGATTTGTTTCGTTTTTGCTTGGTACATATGCTCCTAAGTATTAACTTGTTTACTTTCTCTGTTTTCATTCTTAATTGTTATGTATCTATTTCCGTCATTCTCTGTTTCGGCTTGTTATCATGCATTTTGTTTTCTCTATGTTGACCTGTAGACCTATCTCATTGCACTCTTCTACTAAGACATCGGTGTTACTTTGTAGACGAACAATTAATTCACAATGTTAGTGCCTTTTTCGTCCTCTTTTATTTTCTGAATCGCATATTCTAACGCAAAGTTAAACAATAATGGTGACACAGCATAACTTTGTTTTCAATCCGTTGCGAATCTAGAAATTATCTGACATATTATTACCTATCCGTACTCTGCGTTTACAAGTTGAACAAGGTTTTTTTTTCTCGAATTTCAAATTGTACCAGGATACTGTGTAGTTTTCTTTTTTCCTTTTGATAGAGTCATATGCTTTCTTAAAGTCAATTAATAACTGGAGAACAGTCCCACTGTATTCCCGTATTTTTTCTCAAAGATTTGTCTCAAGGTGAAAATCTGGTCCAAGGTAGACCTATTTCTTCTAAATCCACATTGGTGATCTCCAATTATTTCATCTACGTATACGCTTAGTCGAGTTAGAAGGATATTACTCAGTATTTTGTAACATGTTGGGAGTAATGAGATTCCACCGTATTTATTACAGTCCGATTTATCGTTTTATATAAACCAGAAGAATTATTGAGGTTTTCCATTCCTTTGGAAGCTCCTCCTTTCTCCATATAGCACTTACAAATTTATGCAGTTCCTTGATTACTGCCGCTCCTCTCGCTTTAATTAATTCGGCTGCAATGCTGCCTATTGCTGGTAATTTGAAAATTTTCAGTTTCTTTATCGACATTTCGACCTCGATCTCGCTAGGTTCGGGTATCCACAGTTCTGCCGTATAGATATTAAATTTCTCTGTTTTTTCTCCATTGTGTACATTAAGAACTTTGTCGAAATAATTTTTCCACACATCGATAATTTTAGTCGGATCCGTTTGAAGATCTCCGCGTTCATCCCAAATCTAACATTTCCTTAACGAGTTTACCCCTTTGTATAGATTTCGCATGCTATTTGTCTTGCCGTTTTCCTCTATCTCTTGAATCTTCTGCGTCAGATATTCTCGCCTTTTTTTTTTCTGAACCTCCGTGTGGCGTTGTGTTTCGCGTTACTGTAGTGGTTGGTATTTGCTTGGTATGTAATATTTGAAGCATATGCGTATTTATATTTGAATATACATGCGCATATAACAAAATATTTTTTGTTACACTGACTATTTTCACAGTATGGGGCGAAGCTTGGAGCATGAGGGAGCAATACTCCAGTGCTTTTATAGTGAAACACAATGTAGTAGTCAACGCAAACATACAGATGCTTATCAGAATAATGGAAACACCTGAACGAAAGTGCAACTTACCAGATTAATATGGTGTCGGGCCACCTTTCGCCTTCAGAACAGCCTTGATGCGACGTGGGATGGAGGCATAGAGGTCGTGAATGGTAGCAAGTGGAATATTACACCATTCCTCGTGCAGGGCATCGGCCAGTTCTGTGAGAGAGGATGGAGGTGGAAATCGTCGCCGGAGTCGTGTTTCCAAGATGGACCACAGATGTTCAATTATGTTGAGATCTGGGGATTGGGCGGGCCAGGGGAGGTGTTGAACTCCATCCCGATGTTCCTCAAACCACGCTGCAACAACTCCAGCTGTGTGAATGGGTGCATTATCATCCTGGAATATGGCGTCATTGTCCGGGAACAACATCCGGACCATAGGATGCAAGTGGTCTCCTAAAATTGCGACATAATCGTTGGCAGTGATGCGTCCGCGAAGTGTGACCACAGGACCCAATGAAAACCATGATATTGCGGCCCACAGCATCACCGTGCCGCCGCCATGTTTCACAGTTGGGCGGAGACACTGCAGATCATACGCTTCTTTGGGCGTTCTCCACACATAAACACGGCCCGTGGTTTGGAATAGGGTGAATGGTGACTCATCCGACCATACCACACGTTTCCAGTCGTCAACGGTCCAAGTTGCATGGTCGCGGCACCATTTGCGGCGTGCTAAAGCGTTCTGGTCCCTGATGAGAGGTTTGGCCCGTGCAACACGACCCCGTAAGTTCATGTCATGTAATTCGCGGCGGACTGTGATTGTCGAAACAGGTTGGGGGAGGTGCTGATTGAGTTCCTCCGTCACTTGCGCCGCAGTGGCACGACGGTTCCGCGTGACAATGCGCTTTAATACCCGGCGTGCCCTGTCACTGATGCTTTTCTTCCGCCCACTGTTCCGCTTCCCCGATGTGGTTTTCCCGTGTGTTGTGTAGGCCGTCATCACCTTCGACACTGTCCCTGGCGACACACCTAACACACTAGCCACTGCCGTCACACTCACTCCACATAACCGCGCACCAACAATTTGCCCTCTTTGAAACTCTGAGAGGTCTCCCATTTTACACTACCTCCGTCTGCTGCAGCCACTGCACACTCCTGTTCCACGACGCCTGATGTAGTATGGAGACCGACCTAACACACCACCACCAGCAGTCCGGCACTGCGGTCGCCACGACACCACTGCCAACCCATACATCTGACGTGTTGCCAACTACAGGTGTTTCCATTATTCTGATAAGCATCTGTATATCTCTGCCCTTGAATAAAAGCAGATTATTTCCAGAGATTTTGAGCTACAGATAATTGATTTTTGCGGATGGAAATTATGATCAAAAATATATTTTTTCCTTGAATAATACTGTAACTAGAAATTACCGTATTGTATACGGCATGAAAGCATACTTCGGTAAAAATTCATAGCTTCTCAATTTACAGTAAAGTTGTCTTCAAAGTTCTCTAGGAACTTAAATTCTTCTTATATATCAAAATATTTATTCAGTTCCCTGGAGGTTTATTAGTATTTTATTATAAACTATACCAAATAACTTCAGTACATATGTCATTAGTTAATTCCTTATGTTTATCAGGGTGAAGATATAGGAAGCATAGCAATGGGGCAGTGAATGCATAAATAATCCCATCATTTGCCTCGTAAGGCTGCAGGAAAACAAAACAATAGTAAACTGGGATGAATGTGTGAGGGTTTAACTCCAATCCGGTGACTACAATGATTATCTGCAACGTAAAACATTAAATACTTACTGTGTGAAAAAATGACATTTAAAAAAACGTGAAAAAGAACGATGATTTTTATTTATAAAAACTTCACAGAAAGTTTTTTTGACAACACTACGCGTATCCACACCGATAAGGGCGAGAATGGCATGCACTTCGGGAAAACGTTAACATGACGTGAAATTCGTAAATTATTACCAACAAAAATAAAATTATTTAATACAAATTCTTTCAAGGTCTTGATTCAAAGTAATTGAAATCAAGGACTTTCGAGCACCTTCACAATTTAATGACGAAATTGAAATTTAAGGACTGAAAACTAAGATCATGAATTCAAGTATTTTCACGAAAATCAAGGACCCGTGCGAACAATGTTGAAGGTATCTCTCCTAAAATAATTCAGACTTTTCGAAAGTGTACGTGGTTTCAAATTCTAGTACTTTGAATAGCGTGATTTACAAAACGTATTTGCAAGTGTAACTAAGTGTATTACTCATTATGATTTTGGTACCACAAGACGAAGGAAAATGTCCATTCATGAAGTGTTTGACAAAGAGAATCAATGGGATATTGCGAAATGTACGTAAATATAAGACCCTCACTTTAATGTACGTAAATATCACGTGTTATCACAAGATCAAACAAATAACATTGAATGTTTAATTCTTGAAAACACATATACATTCTACCTTATATACACTCTATATATTTCCTACATTACCTTGTAAGGTATAAGGTAAGTAACTGTCTACGTTTAATGCTCACTTTTTATTCTTCTTTCACATATTTCTGAAGCCTGCTTTGCTGAACGTTTTACAAACCAATTGTCCCCTAGAAGGACCATAATTTCATTCGTGTGCACCATTTTCCCCCTCATTAGAGCTTGTGATCCAACAGGGATCATGACGTCGTGTGCTATCTCATCTGGTAAACTCTGCAACCGTGACTTAAGAGAAACATAGTCTTCTTTGAATTTGGACCACTGCTCAACTTGGGCTTCATTCTTTTGAATAGCCTGCAAACAGAGTCACAAATGAAAGCATTAAAATTAGGAAAGAATCTAACGTTTAAGCAATGATTACATTCATTCCATCAACTCAAAACTGAAACATATTTTCATGGATTTACAATTATCTTCGTAGCTACTGTCGGTTTATTGTGAAACAAAAAGGTAAAACCGAGACATCAGAAATTGAGTCAAACACATCTGTAAATGAATAAATTTTCGAAAAATATTATAATTGTCACAATTTCTTTCCTAAGACCGAATACAACTCAAATCATGCAGACGGTGTCCCTGACCTCCACCGACTTGATCGAAAAAAGAAGTATGAAAGAGGGCAAACTTAACATAATATCAGAAAAAAAAAACTGAGTTATTACTTATTACATAAAGAAAAAAGGAATTATGCTTCTCGTTTTGCAATCGCATTGAAATGTGTCACTTTTCAAGGGAACTGAATTCATGGAACGAAAGATGATCAAAACTAAGTTTTTTAAATTAATTTAAAAGATATTTGACAAATAAAATATCAAACTTGGAAGAAGAATAGAACAAAATAATAATAAAAAAAAAAAATATTCCGTGAATCAGTACCATTTTTCAAATTTGAAAAAAATTTCTACAATAATGAAACAACTGGCGTGTTCGAAAGATCACCAAATTGTAGTATTGGACAGTCTCTCTTCAGCATAAGAAATACAGTTTTCCGGGAAATGATAGGTACCTAGCTTCTATCACACATGACGAAAACGTATTTTAGCCCTTTAAAGGAGCAATTTCTCTGATACGGCATGGTACCGTTAAAGATTTTAAACCTGCTCTACTTGAAAATGTATATTCCGAAATTGTGCGATTGGTATGTGGGATTTCCCAAAGGAAGTAGGTGATTCCGGAATATTTCTGAAGCAGAGGTAGGTCGAAATGAACATGAATTAAGACTTCCCGTGTGAGTAAGATTTGACAGTGCATATTGAAATTCTTTGAAGTTACCATGCCGCATCAACTCTATTGTTAATAGTATTGGAAATAATAACAGTTCACAGCCATACTCAATCCACTACTGGATGAGGCATCTCCGGATGGAGGAGTTGGTCTACTGCTCCCACGCTAACCAGACGTGTTGGGAGAGGAGAGCCGAAGCTCTTAACTGTGATCGCCTCCGTCATTTATTCATCTCTTGGCAGAGCCGGGAATCGAACCCGGGACCCCGCGAACAGTAATCAGCGACGGTAACCAATAGATCAGCGGGATGGTCAGTATTGGAAATATGAAGCTCTAAAATTCATTTTCCCAAGCTTTCGCCAACTTGTAGCTCGAAAATTAATCACATTTCGAAAATTTGTCACAGGAACTTTCGTCTTGTTCTGATATCAGGAATCACCTCCCGCAGTTTGTCGGTGTAGTTCATGAACACCCTGTATATATCACTAAGACAAAGGAAAGTCGGAAGGGCAATAAAAAGAAAAGCAAAGGATAAAATAATGGGAACACTCACAGGTGATAGTTCACCCTGCATCGTATGGTGCGTGGTGACACTAATCTCCTTATTCATTTGTATGTACACGTGTATGTTTTTTTTTCTACTATACAGGTTGTTGCATGACACCGACAAAACCACCTCACGAGATCCCTCACATGAAAATAAGGAAAAAGCATAGATCATCGAGGGTGAACAAATGATTCGTTTCGGCACTATAGGTTACCAAAAGCACGAGAAAATGAACTCTGAAATTTGATATTTCTAATATCAGTAACAGTAAAACTGAGGCTGACTAGCACCCTCGAAGATCTGAAACCTGTTCAATCCGAAAATGGACACTCAAAAATTGTGCAATGGATTTCCCATTCTGAGAGTAAGAATTTATTTTGTAAATCTGTGTTTTACACAGCAAAGATATGAATATCGGAATCTGAAGCCGACATACAGCTATTTTTCTACCATTACCCGTTTTGGATAAAGATAAAATGAATAATTGTATGGGCGATAACAGCACTATAGCTTACGCCCGTCCCGTTTTGAATTTCACAAAATTTTACAACTATAATCAGGAACTAATAATGAAGTCACATATTTTTATTTATCTATTTATTTTAGGAGAAATAGTAGGTAGTATGGAAAACTGTACGTAATGTATAAAAATAAGAAAAAACGCGAAGAAAATATAAATATTTAATTAACAAACACATAATAATTTATTATTGCAAAATTATAATATTGACAAAAATTTCCGAAAATAAATAAATGCGGCAGAAACAAATAAACCAGTTTACAAATATGGTTGCCTATATTAACAAGCCGGGCACTTTAAAATTTGGCAACTCTGCTATGTTCAAAATTTTGATGATCTCGAAATAGGTTTAGCGTTTATATATTTCTTCAGTAATCCCAGTATTTACTTAAAAAAATAAATAAATAAGTGTCTAGTGTTTATTTGCCTTGACAAAGCAGTAAATTGAACTTACTTCGAAATGCGTTGACAACGCATCATATTTAATAAAAAAAGTGAACGTAAATAAGAAAATAAAGGTAAAAGTAGAGGACGACGAGACAAAACGAACTGCAATAGACAGGCAAGTGAGACAATGATGACTCTCGGCGACTTTCATATATATATCTAGAAAAGATTGTAAAGAGATGTGTCAACAGCGAAGGAAGAGTTCCAGGCGGTGGAAGAAAATGCATTACATTTGCAGGTATGCTTTTGATGCGGAGAATGAGACAGAACGAACATCTTGAAAAATACATGCACAATCTACCTCTAAGCTTATTTGTTACGAAGTTTCAACTGGAAAGTCCGTCAATTTTTTTCCTTTCAATAAAAAGAAAACAGCAACTTTAGGTGACGAAAATTGTAGATACGAGGTAACAACAGCCAACCCTCGATATGTACTTAGGATGTTAATAAAAACAGTATGCAACAGAACCTGAAATATAATTGACCAAAATTTAATGGAAGATTAAAGATTCACAAAACGAATGAGAACTAGCAAACCCACACTAAGCGTACGAACAATTTACGAACGATAAAAATTAATCAACCTTCTAATAATGGATTCACAACACTAGAAGAAACACTTAATGTCGACAAATTGAATTTCTAATAACGTCCTAAACAAGTTGGTGAACTTCTAAGGACGGGACCGACAGTTTTAGGTAAAGTAGGCCCCTAGCTACTGCATTCAACAGACACCACACGAGACTTGAACCCGTGATCACAAGTAGTGAAAGCGATCTTGGCAATATTGATTAGCATGAAATAACAGAAATTCTAAAAAGTATTAATTTGGCTTGTAGAGATGCAAGTTAATATACCAAGTTTACAGAAAAAAAAATTCTCTGAACAAAATAGTTTCACACGCGGATCATAAAATGCATATGCCTTTACAATGAAAAACTAGATTACAAAAATAAACGAACTTTTCGACCCTGCCACCTATGCTTGTGTCTACACTGTGACATGCTGACAATCCTGTAAGCCTGAGGTACACTACAGTGCAGCTTACGAGTTAACCCATGACTAGAGTTCGGATTGATATGCACTAAAAAGGTCAAAATATGCATGCAAATATGCACTAAAATTGCAAGAATATGTCCTAAAATATGCAATAACAAATTCCGCTTTTAAATGATCAAGTTTATTGCAAGTAAAATGTGAACGAGTTACAGCGGCATAAGATATTGATGTATGAAAAAATTTAACACAGAACTCTACGTCTATACAACAACTGGAATTAATTTGACATGTAATACAAGAAATTGTGTTCAGTATAGGAAAACTAACACACTGAACTGTACCTCTATTTACGATGAAACAACATTTGGATTCCAAATTAAAGTTACTGATCTTTAGAGTTGCAATACACAACCATATATTTTTCAAGATTTTCTGGCAAAATATATATATATATATATATATATCTGCCTTCACTTAACACATTTCTGTACACGGAAACGTTCCCTTTTCTCCTTGAAGCACCTGACGTAACATCCGTACAAATTTTAACCCTGGAATTTTTAACAATTGATTCTTCCTTTTGAATAAATGCTGCTCCAACTGAATTAGAGGAAAATTTTCTCTAATTCTACAATTAGTTCCAAGCCTGGAGCTAGGGTAGGGTGGCCACCCGTCCCGCCAACGCACTGTAAGTTCCGCGTCCAGAAATTCAGTCGATTTGTCCTGCAGAAAGTTCTGAATTCTACTTTTCTTCTCTGTGAGAAAGAAATATTACAGGTTGCAAAATCGAACAAAAAATACTAATTCAAGTTGCAAAATTAAGGATGCCGAACTTACACCCCCCCCTTCCCCCCCCCACACATGAAATAAAAACAGCATGAAATTTCCACTCATTAATGTTAATTTCTGATATTGTGTATTGCGTCTTAAATTTACGATTCATGTAGTGTTTCCGTGTACACATGCAAACAAAACAAGCTTTTATTAATTGTGTTTTTTTTATACAAAACCTGAGAATTTTCAAAATACAACATGAAGTTCCATTGCAAGTAATATTCCGCAATTCATGATGGGGCCTCAATTTCAACGTGAAAAAGTGGTCACCCTACGTTAGGGTAAAGTTAAAAATTATACCCTTGTGGAAAGAAAGTTCTGACTTAAAAAGCAGAAATGTACAATCGTTAATTCAATCATGCATTGACATGCATCAATGTTAAATATATGCACTAACCACCAAAATATGAACTATATGCACTCAAAAAGCTGTACCATTTCACCCCAAAACATCTGAAACGCATATTTTTTAACAGAATATATCGACATACCCTTGTAAACACCTATTTTGATTAGTCTACCAGTTTATACTGTCAAATAGTTCTCGTTATAGCCAAAGGAATTTCAACTAATTACTAACTTCTAATCATATTTGCACCAATTATATGCAAAGACAATATGTAACTGAATCTGTAAAGACCCGATAATTACATACAATAATTTTTCCGACTATTATAATACGAAGTCATAAGTAGTGTATCACTCTACTGCATAGATAACAAGCTACAGATATATAAGATAGTCTAAAATGGTGCTTTTACACTGATTTTGGTAATCTTGTCTTTTAGCGTCGTCACGGTATATCACGGTAGGAGTGATAGCAGTGACCACTGCTATATACAATTAACGGTTAAAAATAGCTGTTAAAAATAAGAGTTTACAGAAATATTATTTTTCGTTACTGTAATAAAAGTTACGTAAGCTATATGTAAATAGCACTTAAAAATAGCAGTCTAAAATAACTGTTTATTCAAACGTGTTAAAAAGCATTATTTATTCTCAATCAGGGGTGCCCACGAGGGGTTTTAGGAACGCAAAATGCGACCATGTGAAATTTTTAGGGTATTTTGAAATGCAGATTTTCGTTGATGTAAACTTTTTATTATATATTTAGATTAAAATGTGAAAGAAATGAAGAATCCATGGCTAGGGCTTCGCCAGGAATTTTC
>JAGDQP010034872.1:5547-19872 GCA_022664845.1 Lepisma saccharinum | reverse complement strand
AGAACTCGAAATCCAGCTTCATTACAACTGCACCGCCAACTACAACGATCAGTTCATAACTATCTTGCAGCATATAAACTAAAGCAGTGGGTAAAAACTTGCAATCAGCTACAAGATACAGCACATCCGACAAAATTCTGGAAGCGTTTCAATGCTCTCACTGGCAAAAGAACAAAAACAACATACCCATTACTACAGAACGATCAACCCTTGCAATCGGATCAGGAGAAAGCAAACGTCTTCGCAGCTCATCTACAAGAAATTTTCACACCGATATGGCCTCATATACCACGAACTCATCCAGCGAACAGACTACATATAACTTCACCAGCTCTACAACCTCATTCAGATCATCAAATCAACGAGAACAGCTACCTCACAGCACCGATTACTTCCAACGAAATTATCACCACCATCGTCAGAAAGAAGAATACTGCTCCTGGACTGGACGGTATTACATATAGACATATCAAGGAAGGACCTCTCAGACTCCTATTACTGATTGCAGCTATTTTCAACTTCGTTCTACGCACCGGATTCCTACCAACGCAATGGAAAACTTCAAAGACGCTAATGTTCTTGAAACCCGACAAACCTCCCGCCTCCGTTTCCTCATACCGCCCTATCCGACTCACTCCTACGCTAAGTAAAATCCTTGAACGGATCATAGTCAAACGCCTTCACATACACCTTCAAGACAGAAATCTTCTACCAAACCCAACAAGCAGGATTCCGACCCGGCTACAGTATCCAGGACCAACTCCTCCGCCTCTCCAACCACATCACAAATCATTTCAATACCTGTAAGCCTTCATGCCTTGTCTTGTTCGATCTAGAAAAAGCATTTGATAAAGTGTGGCATCATGGACTCCTCTGGAATTTACTACAATTCCATTTACCGGTAGCTTATGTCAGATACATCTACAATTTCCTCTCAAATCGACTCGCCCACATTAGCATCAATAACAGCAGTTAATTTCCTATCTTTCTACACACAGGAGTCCCGCAAAGTTCAGCGCTCTCCCCATTGCTTTACCTGTTATACTGTGCAGACCTACCAACACTACCAGAAGACATCCAATTATATCAGTATGCAGACGATACAGCCTTTCTCGCAACAGCCCAAACAATACAACAAATAAACAGGAAAATGCAAGTAGCTATTGACTCATTCACTGACTGGTGCTCTAAATGGAAACTCACCATCAATGCCGCAAAAACACAAGCCATAGGTTTCTTACCACCTAATCAACGATCACGCGTAAAACGCAACCCCTCCAAACTGAAACTCATCGTTAACCAGACATGTATTAAACCCACACACACAGTTAAATACTTAGGAATCACCTTCGACCATCATCTCACTTCGAAACCACACTTAAAACAACTTACTATCAAAGCTTATAACCGACTAAACTTACTGAAACGGCTCACTGGCACAACATGGGGACTCGCACCGACAACAATTCTTAATACATATAAGGCATTCCTCAGACCAGTTCTATCATATGGCTACACAGCATGGGTATCAGCTCCAGAATCCTTTTATGAAAAACTTAAAATCCTAGAACGCCACGCCTTCAGAATAGCTTACTGTATCAAGTTACCAAGCCCTACAGCAGACCTATACGCACGAGTTGACATCCCTAATATTCTTTTCCATATTGAAGCTCTACGCAAACGTTACGTCACAAGCAGATATGAATCCAAACATCCACTCCTTCTAGACACTATCCATCATGATACCATATATGATCACGAACGCCCATCTCTACTCTCCCGACCACTCTCACTCATTCTCAGTATATATACCACCACTCTTCCACACAATCATCCCGATTTAGTTGACACCTCTCACCGCTACTCACCCACCAGCTTACATCATACCATAAAATGCACTGTAATCCATTAAATACTAATAGGGCTCGCCTCGTCTACCATCAGTGCCCCGAACCGCCCCGGGGACAGAAGATAACATTTATTCGTCTATACTAACACTTCTATATTGTGATTGTGACGTGTATGCACTTACTTCATGAAATCATACATTATTATTATTATTTCCACTTTTCCATAGTTATATATAATAC
Source organism: Lepisma saccharinum (assembly GCA_022664845.1). Lineage (NCBI taxonomy): Eukaryota > Metazoa > Arthropoda > Insecta > Zygentoma > Lepismatidae > Lepisma > Lepisma saccharinum. The sequence continues at coordinate 17,782 of JAGDQP010034872.1, read as the reverse complement.
TACCTAATAAATGCTTACGATGAAAAATCGTAATGATCCCATTTCTTAATAAATAAAGAATAAAGATTCCCGCAACCACTTAGACCAACTCCATTTCCTACACCCGACCATCCACCAACACCTCTTCCCAGAAAAAGGGCGTAACCCTTTCAATGGGTATTTGTCATGGCCTCACCATGACAAATTGTAAATTAAAAAAATAAAAAATTCGGATAACCAAAAAAAGTTTATCTTAATTGAAATTTAATTAAGTCTTTATTACTGAATCTCTTGGAAATCCTGTGCAAACTAACTAATATGCTAACTAACATTTGAACGTTTAAACGATGTAGCACACTTCCAGTCTATACCATTTTCGACACTTATCAACAAAATTGATATTCTGCTTTGGTCGGGTGGATTTTCATGGGTGTTTGTTTGCTGCGGGGCCTGTGTTCTGGTGACGATACATACCAAACTAAATATAAATAATACAGATTAAATTACTTTAAACAAAGGACAAAAATGGCCTCAGTGGCCAGAAGTACAGCCTTGGTGGCCCTGCCGGCCCATGGCATTTATTCGATTCGATTCGATTCGTAGACATCATCTTACTGGGGAGATACCAGTCAAAAACGTTATTGCTGCTGATCAATTAAAAGATACACCATACGCGATTTCTAGACGTTTAAGGGTATTACTGTTATTACGATTACTTAAGCTATCTATCTAATATACGATTTTGGTTTATTGACTGGTTAATTTATAGGTTACTAATTTAAGTATTCTGACTTACGCTATTCTCCTGTGCTCCTATTTTAGAATTCGATTTGGCTAACTATATTTACAAGCTTAATTATACTGACTCTAGCTGTTAGTTGCACTCTGAGTTTGGCTATCTACATATTCCATCTACTCTGTTTATATTAACATTGGCAATCACTTACTTATTTGGCTAGATCTACAGGTCGAACCAGGCAATCACTAGGACTGATCTCAAGTATGACGACACCTGGCTCTCGTAAAATGGACGGAACATTGGCATCTAACATACCTACTATGCACACCGGACTTCCTCAAGTTGTACTAGGTCCTCACCAATCATCTGTAATAGAAAAGCGGAAAATTCAAAATAGATCTCACCGATCACGATCAAGGTCTCCACTTCAAAACAAAATACAGCATAATCTGAGTGAGTCCTCAAACGACAGCGAACTGCACATGGAGCTCGGAAATGAAACTGAAACAAACAAACCTCAGAGTTGTAATTTCCTGTTATCAAACTTCGACACAAAATTCCAAAACAACAAGCAGATATTTCTCCAGCTGATTAAATACAAACCACGAGCAGCAATAAATCAAATCATACCAACTAGGAACAGCTACATTATGAAATCTATTTAAAACTATTAGGGACAAGTGCTCCTTTGAAATATTCGGGAAAAGCGCAAATATCACACAGCTTGACAAACGTGAACCGAGAGAAATGCCGCCTCTTAGATCAGCACCAGCTTTATCAGTGGTAATCCGTCTGGTCCTACCATCATACACAGACGATGAGATACAGAACGAATTACAGCAAGAAGGATATTCTATTATCAAATGTATCCGCATCACGTGTAAGACAGGACCAAAAAAATCGCAAGAAACCATAGATGCCTTACTAATTACTGGAAAAGACACCGGGTAGAACCATCGCAAACAACTCCACAACCCATACGTTGTGAAACGTACAATGAGCACACAACAGCCAAATGTACGAAACAACCGAAATGTGGATTCTGCGCTGGGCCACATAATACCCGACAATGTACAAACTTACAAGAACAACCAAAATGCTCACAATGCAATGAGCCACACCCAATTTACAGCTACAAGTGTAAAGCAAAACCAGCACCTGAAGGACAAAAACCGCACCTTGTAGTACCAGTAAGATCACATGAAAAAACAGATGAAACTACATTCACATCACCTCAGCCCACTTCAATATACCAACCAGTGGGAACAGAACAAATGCTTGGCTTCATAACCATGGCATTACAAAATATACATTCGTTTTTAAGACCTCATATACTGCAACAAGTACAATACGCAGCTAAATCCATACTACAAATCAACTTCAGTGCTACATACTCTGGACCGTACGTTCACTTCGACGCATCACATTATGAAGCCACAGTATGGAGCCAAACAAAACAGCAATAAGATTGTATGTTTCCTCGTCATGGCTCCTCCTTTGTTATTCATGAATATCAGATCAGTAACTAAGAACAAAATACTATTCGATCAACTCCTGCTGGATGAGAACATCAATACCTTCCTGCTAAATGAAACCAACCTAACACAAAAAATGCAATGCAAAATAAGAAAAACCAAATTATAAGAGATGCACAAGGGGCAAATGGCGGCGTACTCTAAGGCCTCCAGGCGTCAATAGCCTATAGGATACATCAACCTAACATAGCAAATGAATTCTTTCAGTACATATCTAATAACTTCCTCAACTGTATGATTATGGCTAACACAAACCTTCACAGCAGAACAGCCCGCCAGAAAACCAGATTCAGCAACTTCATAACTACAAATACTACTGGCGAAATCCACAAATTACCTCGCCACACAAGACCCATTAGCAATACCACACCGGATATAGTAAAAACATCATCTAACCTTTCAAATCGCTGTCTGATAGAAGTACTAGACACTATCGGAAGCGACTACGATCCAGTAAAGCTTACTCTAAACTATAATCAAGCCAACAAAAACCAAAAGCCATTTATACGCACTGTTCCTCGTTTTGATAAGGCGAACTGGACCAAATACCATACAGCAATAGAACAAGAAACCGGTAACCTAAATGCACCTGTAACAGGAAAAGACCTCTACTGGGCCGTAGACAGAATGACAATGGCACTCAAAGATGCAAGCAAAGCACACATCCCAACATACACAACCACAAATTCCAAGCCAAAACTACCACCACAGTACCCACCAATGATTAAACGTTCCAGACAACTTTATAAAGAATCAGTGCGTACCGGCAACTTAGAAGCCTTACGTCACCATAGGCAGCTTCAAAGGATGATCACAAACTACCTAAAAGCCTACAAACTAAGAAGCTGGATGAAAACCTGCAACTCACTAGGAGAAACGGGTCACCCGACCAAATATTGGAAAAGGTTTAAGATGCTTACCGGACAATACACTTCAACCCCCTACGCACTGCTACAGAATAACACACCGCTAACAACGGACCAACAAAAAGCCGATGCCTTTGCCGAATACCTACAAGATGTATTCACACACCTCCTCAACAAAACCCATACCGCCATCCAGTAGACAGACTAAATCCAGAATCCCCAGCACTTCAACCCAATATCAGGCATACGCTGCCAGAAACTAATCCTCTCACTGAAGGAATCAATCGATCCATAGCTAACAAACGAAACTCCGCACCAGGCATAGACAACATAAGCTATCATCATATCAAAGAAGCTCCCGCATCATTCATACAATTACTGGCAATAATATATACATTTATTCTACGTACAGGCTTCATACCCCAGGCTTGGAAAATATCAAAAACGCTAATGTTCCCGAAACCTAACAAACCACCAAACTCCGTTACCTCCTACCGGCCAATACTGCTAACAACTGTGTTCAGTAAAATTCTAGAACGAATATTGGTATACAGATTACATCAACACATCACAGAGCACAGCCTACTACCGATATACCAAGCCGGCTTCCGACCAAAATTCAGTATAAATGACCAGCTCCTAAGACTCACGAACTTAATAGTACAAAATTACAACTCACTCAATCCATCCTGTTTAGTACTGTTCGATTTGGAAAAAGCATTCGACAAGGTGTCGTGTGGCACCAAGGACTTATCTACAAACTCATCAAACTTAAACTTCCTGGGGCATATATAAGATTCACATACCAGTTTCTCACAAACCGATTATCCTATGTAAATATAGACAACACCAGTTCACATCCATATTTCATCTTCAGTGGTGTACCGCAGGGCTCTGCACTATCACCATTACTATACCTTCTATATGTAGCAAACTTCCCAAACCTACCAAACAACGTCTATCTATTTTAATATGCAGACGATACTGCATTCCTGGCTGCAGCTAAACCATACAAAGTATAAACAATAGCCTGAACACCGCAATCTCTAGCTTCGTATCATGGTGCAACAAATGGCGTCTTAAAATCAATTCCACTAAAACCCAAGCAATAGTATTCATACCATATAAGAGACATTCCAAAGAGCATAGAAATCCAAACAAATTATCCATCACAGTCGAAAATACTGCAATAAAACCAGAAAAACGGGTTACGTATCTAGGCATAACATTTGACCATAACCTAACGTGGCGACCATACCTAAACAAAGTAACAGAGAAAGCATACAACAGATTGAAACTTCTAAGAAGACTAACAGGCAGCACATGGGGACTGCGCCCAGAAACAATACTCAAGACATACAAAGCCTTCTTAAGACCGGTACTCACATATAGCTTCACAGCGTGGATCACAGAAGCAGAATTCTATTATGAGAAACTAAAAGTCCTGGAGCGGCACGCTTTCCGAGTTGCTCTCCGGATAAAATTACGCAGCCCGACTAGAGAACTATATGACCAAGTTCCGTTTGAAAACATCCTGCATCACGTAGAACAACTACGATTAAAATGCACAAGATTTCAAAATGACCATCCACTGCTCGGGGAGACTATCCAGACTGACATCAGCTTTAATCCGAGACAGTTAATCATCCAAACACCCGTTTCATTACTGAGCACAATATACAAAATCTCCATCACTGACGAACACGAGGACTACGAAATAGCCGAAGCACTATCAATTATAGACTGCTCACAATATGTAGCATCTTTGAAGATACAGTAAACAAACAATTAACAAAATAACATAATTAAAACATTTCAAAATTTAGACAATAAATTTGGCTACAGGCAACGAGCAATCCATGGAAAGAGACAGTAATCATTACAGAAACAAAGCACAAGTGATGACAGAAGTTATTAAAGAATCACATAGAATAGCGAATATATTATAAAAACCTAGTGCTTAATTTCAAACTCATCCCGAAATGAGGGCGTAACCCTCGAGAGGAGCTAACCCAAGGGTTAGCAGCAAAAAAAAAATCGTTTCTTCATAACATAACTTAACCTAGCGACATACTGATCTGGCAAGTCGATAACAATTTCGTGGATATGACGTCAGTGGATGAAAAAAATACTGGGTTATTAACTTTTCATTCCACCTAAGTTTTTGTATGGGCATGAGGGGAAAAAAGTTTGAGAATTTGGCGTATTTTGAGCCAGCTTTCTCAGCTTTTAACTTCTTCCATGCCTTAAAATTAGAAATAAGAGAGAGACAAAAGAAGAAATATTATTGTCAAATGGATATCTACCGTTTTGGCCTTAGCGTTGCCACATAATGCATTTTTTCAAAGTTAAATGCCACAATTAAAACAGCTTCTGAAGAACTTTTAAAAAGTAGGCTAATTATAACTAAATCAACGGTTATGCCTTGTTGGTAATGAAGGTTTCCTTCTTAAAAAAATAAAATAAAGAAAAAAGCAATAACGGTACCACTTCATAGCAATCCTCACCAAAAAAAATAGATGACCCCGATGATTAAAACTTTCAACATGAAACAACAATATCTTCAATTAAAGGCTTAAAATGTTTATACTATAAGTTAATATCAACGGAATTCGTAAACAAACACCGGAAACCTTACAATTATCCAAAGATGAAGAAGCTAATATCATCATACTTAATGAAATTAAACTTAAACCAATTTCATTTTTAAAAGCGCCTGGGTACAGAATTTTCAGAAAAGAAGCTTCTGAGGGCAGGGCCATCTTCGTTGAAGATATTATAGGCTCAAAGTAGATTAATTTACCAGAGGGACTACAAAACGTCAAATCGTCCCTACTTATTTCAATAGCAACCAACACGGAAACTGTATACACAGCTACTCTGTACTCTCTCTCACCCAAGTCGAGACATCAAAGTTAGCTACCAATTATTCTTCTAATATACAGAATAATATAGAAACTTGCTGTTAACTGCAGATGTAAATCGTCAACATGGAACGCTAGGAGACACAATCACAAATGAAAATGGCAAAGCGTTATTCAACTATCTTCTCAATACATATCTAATTAGTTGACTTGTACAATAGGTCCTACCCGAATAGTTAATCCCCAATTTCACTCTTCACGTAAACCATGAAACCACGGTGCCCTTGGCAAAATTGCTTCATTCTTAAGAGAATGAGATCCGAACCATGATACCCGAATAAATAGTACTGCGTTTATAAATTTTTATCTTATGTTCTATTTGTAGGTCAGGTCATAGGTTCGGTTTCGTATATACAGAAAGAATTGGTATAAAAAACTTTTCCCTCGTAACTATTGAAGCTATCAAAACCAAACTTGGCACACGCATTGTCTATACCCCATAGTATTTTTCAAAATACATTGTGTGCTCTTACGCGGGGTCGCTCAAGAAGGGGGGTAAAATTTGATAGAAGGGATTTTGGAGGGAATTTTCGCAAAATTCTTCCACATTTCCCTTTACTTGTACGTCATGGATGCAATTGTATAGTACCTTCGAAACCTTGTTTTATTCTGAAGAGAACGAGGTATGAACCATGACTCTCCGATGAATAGTGTTGATACAATAGCTATTTAACTGAGAGTCTCAGATTTCTTTCGAAATGGTTTTATTTAAAAAGAATTTATGGGACACAGGAGGCTACTACGTTGTCCATGGCACCTAATTCTTTGCGCCTGAACATATCTCTGTTCTCTCTTTCGAATGGTTGATTCAGAAGTCCATGTGACACATCCTTGTAAGATGCAATACAGTTTAAACAAAAAGCTATTGATTGGTGCCATGTGAGAAGGTAATTGAACTTCTATTCTCTACATAAACTAATAATTGGAGCTCGGATAGTTATGCATTTTGCATATTGCATATGCATGTTACATACGCATGAATCATTTATATAAACACGTTGCATATTTTAGAGATAAAGGCAGAACACTACAATTGAACATCAAAATAATCAATGATATGATAAATGCGCTGAGCATGCTTGAAGATTCTGAATATCTAGAAACAGGGGCGTAGCCACGAGAAGGGTCCAGGGATCCGGACCCCCACCGAAGTTGCAATTTCTATGTAAAATTAGTATAGATTTAGGCGTAATTATATATACTTCGTATACATCCGCGAAAGAAACTGGTGGATCCTATCCGAAACGTAATTCTGCCTAGAGGAAATAAATGGACGGTCTGCAAATATAGCCTTGAGCATGATGTGCCAGATATTGTTGATCTTAAATATTATCCAATATTTTCTAATGAAGTACAACAAGATTTTTCGGAGCACAAAAACACACTTGTCAAAACAGAAGAAGTTTCAAGTTTAAAACTTCAACCCGTAAACGCAACACACATTTTTGATAGGTCTCTAGGTCGCTAGGATCCAGTATAGAATATTTTTATGTACCGTAATACATGTATGTAAATTTGAATATCACATTTATTTCTTCAACATGTTTTCTTGAAAAAAATCACACCCTTGTTTACTGATATGGTAATGAAATGCAGACGTTACGAATAAATAATATATACAAGCTATATATTATTACTGTAAAGAATACATAATCAAAAAAATTTGATTTTGTCACAATATTTTTGCTTCAGGTTCTTTACAAAATAGTTATTTTGAATTCGACAGTCCCTAATTTCCACTATTGCAATATTCTAATTGAACTCTCAATATTAAAAAAAAAAAAAAAACTGGAATATATATAATGTATACAAATTGGAAATTAGTATTGACAAGAAATTTCAAGAAAAGGCTCTAAATTATAAGTAATAGAATAATAATTTTTCAATGCTAATAATACATGTGTTGATACATGTAGCCAATGCTTACCAGAAACTAGCTTAGTCTGAATTTTCATCTCCATAGCAAGGTGTACATAATGTGTAACCAATTAGAAAAAAGTTTCACAGCAGGAACGTATGGGTCGACGGGACCCGAACAATGCCAGGGCATAGAAACAGTACACACAACAAGCTTCTGCTTTACACTGGCCGAAAGACAACTACAGTTCTTATGCAACATGTGTATCAGTGCAGTGTTACCAGTACAAACGTAGAAAACATCAAGAGAAAAATACGTCGGATCACCAGGACTCATGTATTCCACTTAGGTTCCTTCCACATTTTCCGACAAACTTCCATTTGTCTGACAGACATTTTGTCGGAAGGAAACCTGAAGCACTTCCTGAAGTTTTCATCCGATCCGGTTTGCAACATCTACTTCTCGCCATGTTTACTCATCGAACAATGGAAGACTTTTGCTCGAAGAATGCGAATAGAGAAGAAGGGAAGAGGGAGACAGGAAGAAAGAGAGAGAGTGTTGATATATCTCTCTCTCTTTACATGCAGTGCGTTTCCTAACTCCTATTCCCTTTTCCATTGCAAGTGTGGGAAGAATTGTTTTTCGCTGTAATTTTGCTAGCACGTAAGGAAGATAGGTATGTAAAACTTGAATACGGTTAATTAGAGAAATATTGGGTCAGTGTTTCAAATTGAACTTGTTTCATTGCCGGAACATTAATATAGTTATATACAATATATGGCATCGTCATTTTTTAGTATAGTTACATTCAGATTTTGGAGCTATTTTCAAGAAATTCGTCTACACTATAAACAGCCATGACAGTTAACTTATGATTCATAACATTTTTAAATGTTGTTATTTCTAGGTCTTTGATTTTTAGGAAGATTATTATCTAGTTTTTTCTACCGTAGTCTACCGTTGTCTACATTAGATAAAAAAAAGTGAAAGTTATTTGATGCTTATGGAAAAACAATGTTAAGGCTCTTGTTTCGTTAAACTATCTATAGCAAACAAATGACTCTGCGATACTGAGAGAATTCTTTTTGTATGTTGTTGTCCACATAAGATTTTGTTTACAAATATGGCTCTGTTTTGTTTTATCTCCCACGAGATCGGGTTACGTGTAGTGCCTCAATATTCAATGAATCATGGCTACCCAATAGTTCTCTTGTACAAGTGAAATAAAAAAGGAATTCTTGTGACAAAATTAGAAACAAGAGGCAAGAACGAGGGGCTGGGGTGACAAGTACGGAAATCAACACTTATAACATTATACATCACACATAAACTGTTAATATTTCTACATTATGGGGCACACCACGATGGAATTTTATATTCTCTTTTGATAATAGGAAAGTTTATGGTATTTAAGGAAGAAAAATAACAGTAAAACAGTAGGTAATGCACAGAAACAGGAGATTTAATTATAAAACAGTGGGATAGAAACACTGAAACCGGACCGACACGTCTGATACAAGTCTGAAGGTGTGCAAGCGCGCATTGCTTTTGCATTGCCACTGTAACAAGATTAGTCTTCAGACAATGGGAAAACCCAGTGGAGTCTTCCAGCAAAAGACGTGAATAACTCTTTGTCTGAACGTGTGCAAAGCTCCATTTAAATCAATGTTCCACTATTCTTCCGATTTCCTTCATGCAAAAAAGTCTTCCGACACGTCTGAAGCATGTCGGAACGTGTGTGCAAGGGGGCTTAAGGGGTTAAAACGCCATATCGTAATCAAGTACAAACTTGATCTCTAAGTAGCGTCGTTTTCCTTTCATTAAAAAACAAAAAGAAACAGCTGTATTCGAAATAAGTTTTTTCTAAGCAATTGTATTTGAGAGTAGAAGTTTAAAAAAACAGCTATATTTACCGTGTGAAATCATGTGAGCTATATTAAGTATGAATGTTTCCAAACATGAAGAATTTTGCAGTAACTTGAATAAAGTATTTACAAGAAGCTAAGATATTTTCTCAATATCTGAATGCCAACATTCTTCCATTAAAATGCTTCCTTCGTTCCGAATAGTTGTGGCATTATTTGTATTCTATTCATAGACAAGGGTATTATTCTTAACTCTCGTTATGAGACTCCAAAAGAAACAACATTTAATTAATTTTCCTTAGTTTTCCTGGACTTGTCGCGATAATAATTTGCCTGGCTTTAGATTAAGAGAGAAATTTTGAGAACCTGATTTGCATTTTCTGTAGCTGTAGGCAAAGACGTTCTTCTAAATGAAGTTTTAAAAAATAATAAAATATAAAAATAGGAAAATGATACACTTTGCCCTAATAACCTTCATTAATCTTGTTCAATTATTTATGCATTTATTAAGTCTCAGTTCCAGTGCTCTTTAAACAGCTTTATAGAGCAAATCTCTCTTGTAACTACTTTGAATTTTATTGCGAGTAGTTAAATGAGATATATTTACACCTTTCGCAATAGATAATGAAAGGTAGAACGATTGTTCACGACAGTAGAACATATTTTTTTTCACGCACTGGTTTACTCTTCCTTCTCACCCTGAGGTTGATAACACGGGAAAAGGTTACCACTTCCACATACTAAATAGGGTTTTACTACATTTTCCCATTTTTGTGTGGTAAAATTCAGCTATTGTATTATAAACCAGGAATTAACTTAGAAATAATTACTGTATTATTTACTGGTCAGCAGGGAACCTAGATGTCAACGGAGCTGGAAAAAAAATCGTGAGTATGTGTAACAAAAATGAAAGCGTACAGATATTACTTTCACAGCAGTTCAAGGTTTTATTATTTGCGAATAGTATTATTTTCAGCATTGAAAAGCAAAGATGGAAGGTTTTGCTCTTCATTCAAGGTATCATCCCTATATTTGTCTGATGTAACCGAGGGGAAAATTCGGGGAAACGTTAACCGATGTCGAGATTCGATCGAAAGACCTCACAGTTACAAGATAAACAACTAACTGTGCACGTGTTTCCACTCCACTATCCGCCTGGGTGAGGGAATCTGGAATGCTCAATAAGAAAAAAAAAATCATAAAATAATTCGTTCTTCAGATTGTGTGTAGATATAATTTGAAAGGAAAACAATTTACATGCCAACAAGTATACAATAATGACTTGTTGATGGGACATCGATCATTTCATATTATTATGTCTGTTGGAGACAAAATGAAATCCCCGTGAAAACAGAACGCAATTACAATTTGGCTTTCTGTGGAAAGTCCTCATAATAGATAGACTTAGCACGCTTCCCCATTTCTGGCTGCGCTAAAACTGATGGATTTTTGTTCAGGGCACGTGATTTTGAATCCATCCGCTAGGTAGCTTTGCCATAGACGTCATATTCTACTACGAGGTCTATGCGTCTATGGCAGAGCTACCTAGCGGATGGATTGAAAATCACGTGCTCTGAACAAAAATCCATCAGTTTTAGTGCAGCCAGAAATGGGGAAGCGTGATAAATCTATCTATTATGAGGTCTATGGTTTTACATCGATGTTAATAATAAAATTTCATTAAAGGCGAGATAGATATCTACCGAATTATCCGATGAGATGTAAGAATATATCGATGTCAATAAAATATACACCTTTTAGGCCATGTAATACGTTACATATAGGCCTAACTTAAACACAGTTGGACATCGACTTGTAGTTAAAGCTATTATTTCTTAAGTTACATATGGAGTCGTAACAATTGTTGGTTATTGTTAGTTGTTGGTTATCTTAAATATAAAAAGGAAAGTTTGTTTGTTACTTATACAAATCAACACGCGTGCATTGATTTCTACAAAATTTTACAAACATGTGCATTATTTAATGAGTGAGGTCATAGAGGCACTCCGCGGTTGTCAGTGTTCCCTGCCAGTTCTAAAAAAACTAAATATTTCAAGTTGCTTCAATACCGTTGGTCATGTACACACCAAAATTCGACATGAACATTATTCGACAGCCTAGAAAAAAAAATACTGTAGCAAGTTACCATCCTCAAATTCTCTCAGTTGTCAGTGTTGCCAGCATATTATTATACCTCCCGAATACGTTTCACCCTGCACCAACTGCATTGCATATGAGCAACTTACGCTAAAAACTTGACCAATGAACAGAGCCATATTAAAATGAATTTTAGAAGCGTTCGCAACTGGACTAACAGTTAAGAATATTATAGAGATGTTCTCGGGATATCAGCCAGGTGAAGTCCGACGATAGAGCCGACGTTTCAAGAACAGACATTGTTCTCATCTTAAATATATGAACAGCTCATCTAAATATAGATGAGAACAATGTCTGTTCTTGAAACGTCGG
>JAGDQP010034870.1:721-19872 GCA_022664845.1 Lepisma saccharinum | reverse complement strand
CTGTCGAACGCTTCCGAGGGTATCCGAAGTTCAGACTGTGCCGCCCTGCTCCAGTTGGTGTTGCCTGTGTGGCATCCACCCAGCGTCTTGAGGCCAATTGGGGAGCTACCTGAATAGAGAGGTAGCGGACTCCGGTCACGAAAACCGGCATTAACGGTGAAGAGGAGCCGAGATGCTGACCACATCTCACCTCTACAGCATGAGTGCCAAAGCCGGCTGGTAGGACTGGGCCCTTAATGGACTGTCGTGCCACGGGGTTTGGTTTGGTTTAATATGTCACTTAGCTGACTAAAACAGTGAAAGTTCATACTGTTTGTATATTTATATGTATATTGATTGTTTATAAGCTCATGTATGTGTATACAGATTGTTTATATGTTTACGTATATGTATACGGAGAGTGTATACTTTTTGATTATACTGTATGTTTATTATGTCCATTTCTTTGGAACTGTAGTGGACAAATAAATAAATAAATAATTGAGTCCGACGATCACAGAAATGATAGATATTTTAACGGTCTAAGCCTTAAGTATATAGATCTCTTTATAATAATACAAAGTTTGAAACGAATTTGTTTAATACTGTACTCACATGATGCGCGAATCTAACGTTTACGAAATTAGTCTTGGTTACCATAGACACGGAAATTAGTTTAACATTTTAATATGCTTGAAATGTTGAGGACAATATCCTGTATCATCGTAACTAGTTTGGATTAACATGAAATAATTGTTTACAAATCAAAGATGAATAAGTGTCGAGCGTTTGAGTTTCGTAACCATAGAAACATTCTAAGTTTCACGATTTTTTTGTTTAGTTGCTCAAACGTAAACGGTATTCCACTACAACAATATGCCAAGAGTGGTTCGAATTGGTTCAGTAGTTCCTTCGTCATACTCGAATATATTTTGATTCATAGTTTAAGACGTGCGAATATAGCGTTTAATAAATGAGCTCTATTACCATGGAGATAGTAATAATGTGAATGTTCTAGTCCGTATAAAACATGAAAGATTGTCCATTACATCGCCACACCAACTTTAACTAGAATCGGTTCAGCCGTTCTTTCGTCATGCGTGAAAATGTGTTTAAGATGAAGTGCTGTTATTATGGAAGCCGTACAGACTATGTTCAACCAAAAACATTTTAGACCTTCTCGAGCACTTTCACTAGCTGTAAAGGCTGGTGATTATTGGTCAAGAAAGATCAGAGAAGAAACGTCATAAGCCGTTCATTAGTGGTCTAGGCTCTTGGTGTGTTCCTTTCTCTATTTCCAGTGTCAGCCGGATGCCTAAATTCCATAATTATAATTATAATCTAATGATATGAGCGAGAGAACCTGCCGTAATATTGAAGCAGAGAAGTTATAGCAATCAAAATAATCTGTATTTTATCTGAACTTTAATTTCGCTTTTTTACTATTATTATTATTACAGTGGACTCTGCAATTCGAATTATTGGTTAACTCAAACAGAAGTATATTCCTCTTGAAAATCCTGTTGAAACCAATATTAAAAATTTATGTTATTCAAAGTTTCGAACCTTTTATTTGTATAATTCAAAGTCACGACTACATTAATTTAAAAGGAAAGGCAATATTTCCGAATTTGAATGTCTCAAACATTTATTCCAAGATATTTTTAGTGATCATCAGATATCAAACAGAGCAACACAGTTTCAACTGGTTTACAGCTATCCAGAGACAGACAGAAAAGAGAAATTTTTGTTCGCTGGTATCAAGCCTTCGCTCTCTTCTCACTCACGTTGGATTGTCCACACCCTTTTCTGTGCAGATGTATGTCCTTAAACCTCTTCTCCAGTAGTCAAATTTTGTAAGAACAAAAACAAATTGTGAAAATCTTCTTAACTGTACTAAATGTCATGCAATAAATGAAATGAAAGATTTTGTTAAACGTGTGAAAATAAACAAACCAAAGCAAACAAGAACCACGAGGTTGCTCATGTGGTTACACATGTATGTGATATTGTGTGTGAATGCATTGTATCCCACTTATTTAAATGACTTCTCCTCTTTTTGTTAGTTTCGTGAGAGGAATTGTTTTCTGATTACACTATACGTAGAACTGCGCACAAAATACGGCAGTTTTTAACGTGAGCTCATGTTAATGGTTTTGGTTTATACGGTAGTAAGTAGTTTTGTTCTATTAATTTTCTTTAATAAGGGAAGTTTTCGAATCTTCTTTGAGTTCGAATTAAAGAGAGTCGACTGTATTATTATTATTATTATTATCAGCGAGTAATCTTGGATTAGAATCACACTTCTCCAAGAAACCTTAAAATACCTAATACAATAAGAGCCGTGACTTCCCTGAATAGCTGTCGTGACTGGAGATGGACAGCCAGTTGGAGAGTTTCACGGAAGTCTGTGCCAGAGAAGCGTTAAAACTAGCGCCTCCTGTCAGTGAGAGAAGCTGTGAGCTTCCACGGAGAAACTCCTCCCTCCCACGTGGCAGTCGAGAATTGGCCTGTCTTCGTCAAAGAAGTTTTGCAAATTTAGGAGTTTAGAAGGCAGGTTAGGAAGGAGAGGGATGAAACCCCCTTCTGTGCTCCTTGCCTGTTTTTTTCCTGCCTCTTTCTCTCTATACGTGTGCAGGTGCTTTGTCCTCGAGACGACAAGTTTTCAATTAAGAGGGCAGCGGTGACCTTCTTTCCAGAAAGGGGAGAAAAATATATTTCACTACATAATAAATCATTCGCCTTCTCTCTTTGCCGACATTTAATTGGGAAACAGACGTCAGTTCTGTAAAACACAATACGAGATTTTTTTTCTTTCCTGCAGCTACAAACAAAAGTAAGTTGTAACTTGTGCCAACTCAAGGATTATTTTCTGCACTCAAGCCAGAATGAAGCGATACGATTTATAAAAATCTTGACAAAATATTATAATCAGTATGTTGTTAGAAAATAAGGTTCATCCTCAAAACAATTACTAAAATACTATGTTAGAATATACGCATTTTATGAATATAATAGCTCATTTTATAAACCTATTTCTGGTTTAGTGAAAGCTTTTAATTAATAATAGATCTGATTTGGCACCTAATTAAAGTGAATCGGAACGCACCGAAATCTGGTGCCAGCACCTCGTTCTTTGAAGAGACAAAGTTCTGTAACATATTAATGTGTTTTGCGATTGTTACCAAACGGTAGCTTACGACGAAACATTCGTACAAACAAATAAAATTAAGCTATATTTTAAGTTTAATAATCTTTCTCGCACATCAGGTTGTTCCAATAAGCTTGAGTGGCTAATTATAACAACCAGTTGTTCCAAGAAGTTTTTTCGTTTCATGATTGTATTTCAAGTTCAACAAAATATCAAAACACACACACACACACAGATTACTAACCTGGTATTTCGGTTCATACGCTTTGTTAGCGGAAACCTAGCCTGGCTGTAGATTTGTTAACTTACACGCAAGGACTCTGTGTAGCAGACCCATAGGAGATATTAGTAAGCATACAACCACACTATGACTCACGGGATTTCTTAGTGTCGGAGGGTACGAGTTAGCTTTTTAAAATGTTAAAGTGTAATGGAACCTGACTTAGAAGATGGCATGTCTCCTGTATCGCCTAGAAAATAAATTAGGAAGTCCTGAAAATTGGAAACGGAATGTCGTTAAAAGAAGCTGACAATGACAATAAATATATTTTAATGTTAAATAAAACACTATGTACAACAGTTATGACTTCACAAAACTATGTACAACAGTTTTACATAAAACTAAAATATTAAAAATAAGTTACTTTTTAAACAGTGCCTCGCTTATTATTTCCCTAATGGTTTAGTTATGTTTTATGTGGCAACGCTAACATACAATCTAGCCTTTAATAGTTTATGAAAATTCTTTAAAACTTAGACACTGTTAGCAGTCTCTCTAGAAGTTAACAAGTTCGTAGTAGCAAAAACAGCAAAATCCAACTTTTAAAAGCACAACAAGCAATCTCCAAACAAAAGTACCCTGCAACTATTTAAGAAATGAAGCTAAAGCCCTAATTCTTTATGTATCCTCTAGTTTTATACCCAGGAATCACAGGGAAAATATACATATATACTATGATGTTTACCACCTTAAATTTTCTTTTGGCTCTCCTCTAAAATTTGCTGGAGTGGAAATTGCAGCTTTATGCTTTTAACCCCCTGATTTACATACTGTCTAAAATGTTGTTTTTCCGCATTTGATCTACTGTGGAAATTGGCGTTTATCATGACAAGATGGTGTCTGAAATGAGTAAAGCAACTCATAAGGAGTTCCATGACTCGGACGGATATAGATAGTGCAGAGAGTGATTGCTCTTTCTTTTGTATAAAAAGCGTCTATAGTGTTTTCTGAAAGTTAAGGTGAGGGGGGTGGTGTGTGAGATCGAGTTGGAATAGTACTATAGTGGCCTATTGTTGTACCTCTCTAGACTCAGACTAAATATTGTGAACAGTCAGACCAGATGAGTGCGTATTTTGGTAGTCTGATTGATTGTTGAGGTATAAGGAAAGTTTCATTGAGTGCGACAGCTGTGACATGCCCTTCCCGAAGAAGCTGTTCAAAAGACTATATTTTTGAAGTGATATGATATTGAGGAATAAGAAGGTTAACACTCATGATTTTAATGTCCATTAATAATAACAATAATAACCACGGGTGTTACAGACTGAAGGCTCTGAGCGCGGTTGGTGGAATGCGTCTACCTGAGTGACGGCAGTGTGGTGAGTATTGCGCGCCACTTGGCCATCAACAGGCGTATTAGGAGCTTTCTAGACACAGTCTGGCCGTTACGTCTTTATTCACGTGACTCCCCAGTTTACCTTATGATGCTGGGTGGACGCCGAAGAGTGGGATTCCAGCCGGGAATTGAGTTCGACGCTCTAACCACTAGACTATGGAGCCTCCCCTTTAATGTCCATTGTCAGGTGTATTTTCTATTGATTTGATGTTAAAGGGAGTATACGAGCCAGAATATGTAGCGTTAAGATGGATTTTGATGCGTTGGTGATTTGGTTCAGGATGTGGTTTCGTTGAAAGGCATAAATGTTCTGTAGCGTTAAAATGTATTAAGAGTGTTTGCTATACTGGAATAAGCACACGTTTATAAAATATCATACTAGTACAATCAAGATAGAATAATGTCCCCCAAAACGTAAGTAAGTTATGTAGTAATATATCGGTTACGTGTATTGCGTGTGCTCTTTCAAAGGTCTGCAGCTCGGTTGAACTAACCAATGGGGAAGTTACTGTCATGACATCAATTTGATGATATACTAACACATAGCATGAAATGTAGGGAATCACTAAGCCAAATAAACCAGACGTATTTACGATGCTCCTCTTTTAGAATGTATATATCTTTTCTTGTGTGCTTTTATTGTTTCTCAAAGATATTTTCCTTACAAAGATCATCCACAACTTTTACAGTGCACAATGGATTCTTCTTTTCACTGCTAACAATATTAATATGTTTACGAGAGATCAAAGAGGAGTTCTGTTCATAAGAAGTTTATACTCTTCCTCTATCACTTAAAGTTCGTTACGATTAAATGAAATATATTCACTCATTCAACTGTTACGCAATAATATACTGTCTATGTTTCTCCCTGTGTGCTACACTCGCTAATATATCTCGTATTTTCTAAGAATTATTACTATGGCAAGTAAAAGTCATTGTTTGCTGATAAAATATGAATATAACTGAATTAAAATAGAACATGTTTGGTTTCTCTCCTGCGGTTTCGTTTAAACCTTTTCACGTCACGATAGCTAGCTATTCGTATGTTTAAGTAGTCTAGTTCGCGTGATTCGCTATGTCTATATTCGCTCACAGTTCTCAATACAACTTCCTTCGCAATTATCTATAATAATTCTTCTGTCTGGAGAAATTCTAAACACTTGTTCTCAACAACTTGATTTCCTCTCACTGCAACGGTTAAACTAAGAATAAATAGTACTAACGATGTGTTTAAGATTTCAAACCTATAAAGTCTCGAGATTTTCGTAATTTTGCTTAAGAGTTCGTATCCGCACCTGAGAATCAAACTTTAAGTCTGCTATAGTAATTATATCTGAGTTTAACAACCTTTCCACAGCGCTCACTGTTCTATACTGATTGACATTTACGTGTATGCTCCTGTCTTAATGTTCCATGCTTTACTTCTATTCAGGTAACGGCAAAAGTTGTCTACCATTGGCGTAGACTAGCGATTATCATTATCTGCATAATAGTCTCTGAATATCTTAATAACGTCTTCATTAACAAACTTAGATATGTGATGGAGAATATATGGTGGAGAATCCGGCTAGCGCAAGCTAACTGCAACTTAGCGCGCGACTACCACTACTGCATACGGTGAATCTTCTGCTATCCGCTCTCTGCTACACAACTCCAAGCACCTACGGCGAGTATCAAAGCAACTACGAATTCTACTGGCACTCTAATGCCCCGATAAGAAACTAGGGTGCCCCGGTCCTGGGTCTTGGCCTGCCACTGTCGGGGCTACATCTAGTTCTCATAGCACTTATGCAGGGCGAGCAGTCAAAGCCGAAGGCGCTTTTCAGCGTCCTACGGACAATGTCGTATGTCTTAACCGATTCTATCCAAAACTGTGTATTCCACTTTTTCAGACGCTTAAATCATCAAGGTAGGGTTTGGGCTCTTACGTATTCTATATAAGGAGAAGAAAATTTAGAAAAGTAATAACCTTGAATAATTACGTATCCCAATCTTTTTTTTTTTTTTTTTTTGCAAAAATCAAGGGGTCGATTTGTGAGATTCTGGGATACTGGGAATCTGCGTGGGGTTCTTGTGTAGTTTCGGGTACCCATACGCTATTGTAGATCGCCCTATTCGTTTATAGACAACATGCAATATACCGTACAACGTTACATCAAGTGAAAATTTGAAGTTGATAAGTTAACTTGAACGGTTACCGAGAAATGATGTCGTAAACATTTGACTCCACGGTAAGGAATGGGGTAGGGCAGCGTTTCGCAAACTATTTTCAGGTGCGGACCAGTTTTATTAGTTTGTAGGTTGAACTGCCCACTTTGCGCCTACCCAAGAGCAAGCCTCGAGGACCACAGTTTGCGGAACGCTCGGGTATGGTAATAAGATGATAACCCAGTCCGAAACTAATCATGAATTCTATGGACTATAATCTAAGAAAATGCAGGGGTTGTTGTGTAGGGTACGCTGTGGGTACTAAATCCGTTTGTTAGAATAATATTAAAAATTTCTTAACAGAAATTTAGTTCTCATTGTAGAGACACGTATTGTGAATTTTCTGGTCATTTCTCGAGACATGAGCGTTTAAATTTATAAAGTAATGAATTTTGATTATCTTTTCTCTCTTGAGTATTAAGTATGGAAACGAAACCAAATATTAATAACGAAAACCAATTAGGCATCTTAACGGTACGTAGGTGTATTTACTTAAAAGACAAAGAGCTAGCGTGGGTTTTCTTTTTAAAAAAATGAATTTCTCCTCCCTTAACGACCCAGAAAATGTCTCAATTGCACATTTTAACACCTTTTATAAATTTCTGATCTAATCAATTAGTTATTTGGAAACATAATTTAATTGGTCAGTTTTAAAAAACAAATGTTCTATGTATGTCTAATAACACATATATCCTTTTAACAATGACCGAATTATTTCAGGGAAGGAATTTGTTTACTTTTCCTTGTACTTTATAGCCTCTATAACTATATGGGCCTACAAGCTGTTTTGATGAAAACTTCAGTCAGTAATCCAAATTTGTGCATCATACAATAATCCATATCATTAACATATTGGAGAAAATAGCAAGGCTTTCATATCGAGTTTCGTCTTAGGTATATGGTTTGATCTTTCACTTACTTATTCTATTTGGTGTGAAGTAAAGTGGCAAAAGTATCGGCTTTCTTTCTTCCATTCCGACTTTCCTTCTGACTATAAATATTTTCTTTCGCAGGTCAGTGATAACATAAAAAGATACGTAACTTCTAATAGAATTGATATGGCAAGTGCGGTATTATTAAATCAAGAAAACTTTTTTTTTTAGCTTGAGATCTATGATTGCAAAGAAATGCTGTAATGTAATAAACAAATAAACAAACAACATGTTATACCAAGGGTTATCGAGATCTCTGGGCCTTCCCAGAATCTTGAAATTAATATTGAATTCAATTCCATACAATTCTATGAACTTATTCCGAAGTAAAAAAAAAGACAATACGCAACATTTTGGCCTCCCATAGTACATATTCACGTTTCTAATCTGTAAGTTGGTCATTTTTATAATGGAAAGCATATGCAACTTTTCAAGTCATATAGGCTTTCTCTTTTACATTTTTTTTAATATTTAAGAAATAAAAACAGAGATTCCGCCAGGATTTTCAGTTTATCGGTGTATAAAGTCAAAATTGGGAGGGTGTGAGTGAAGTTTTGCCCGGTTTCTATCGATTTTTGACCGAAATTTTTTTTAAATTTTGGGGGCAATTGCTGAGAATTTGGAGGGTGACACCCCACAGTGGGGGGGGGATCTGGCGGATTCACTGAATACAAATATTTGTTGTTGCTTATAAGGTGAACAGACAACATTCTTTAACAGTCAATAAATGGAACGAAAACTAAAACAGAACGGTATGTTTGTAACAGACATTCGGAAGTTTTGGTAAATGAAATATATATATTATTCTTAATGTGTTTAAAATATTCCTTATTTTAAATACTAGAAATAGCTATCACCTAAATTGTTAATAGTACGGTACAATATTCTCATTACTAGAAATATTAGAAATAACACGAATTTGAAAATGAGGTTTAGAAAATAGTTAAGTGCAACATTCAATAATATTTAATAGATTAATTGAAGTCTATTTGTATTGTACACTTGCGTTATCCCTTGCCACACTTTATTTTTAAAAATACCTTTTCCTCCCGGATTCCCGGAATATTTTTCAATTGCACGTTGCCCATGGTATCTCATTTGAACTTTTTTATAATAATCTACTGAACTCTTTATTAAATTCCTCGAAAATATTATTAAAACCAGGAGTTTGTTTGCTTACTTTTCTTTGTAGTCTACAGCAGTCATTATTTATTTGGAACTGAGAGTACTAACTGCTTCGATGGAAACTTTCCAGGATTTCCCCTCATTTTCACCAGGCGAATACCGGGATAGTACCTTTAGTAAGGCCCTGGCCGATACCTTCCTCATCCTATTACTCATCCCGGTCTGAGCCATGGATGCCAAAATGACTAAATTCAAATTATAGATTTTAATTTCATGGAAATTTCAGTTTATATTCCACATTTCTTCATTATGTAATAATCAATTCAACAGTGTTACCATATTGCAGATGATTACCATACCAGTATTACCAGAACCTCACACAAGTACCCCTGAATCTCCTAAGAATATAGTTTAATACAATGTGATGGAACCAATCGTTAATTTTGGAGTGGTTAATCATCTTCTTACTATAGCCCATATCTTGCTGATTGAATTGGTATTAACGTTCTAAACGAGCTGCCGATATTCTAATGCTGCGACCTACAGTTTCTGGGAAGCTAGACTTCAAATCACTCCGTTCACTAACCCTGGCAGCAATTGAGTGCACTAACCTCTCGGCCAACTCGAGGTCCTTATGCCTTGTTATCACAGGGTACAAATATTTAAAACGCCATATCACAGTAACCGTTAATTTAGCTACTTCAATTTTTTACTTAATATAATACTGTATGGTATTGGATACATTCTGTTTATAAACTTATTTTACGAAATTCGATAGTCGATATTCTGGGTGTCCCAAGGTATCCTAGAACCCCACACAGGTATCCCTGGAAACTTATATGAATAATAGTTAAATACAATGTGATGAAACTCATGTTTAGTTTTTGAGTGGCTCATCGTCTTCTTAGCGTACCCTTTGCCTTGTTACCATGGGGCAAAACATGTAAAACACCAGATCTAGAGAAAGTAGTTTTTGGATCCCTTCCCGTTTTGTACCGAAACCCTACAAGTTCATCTCGTGGGGTCGCAATAGTTATTCAGGCAGATCTCGATAACCACTTGAAATATCGTGTTCGGGTTTTTAGTGAACGTCTCCGTTGAAGTCTCTCTTTCATTTCTGCTTGAAAACTTTGAGCTGTCTGCAAAAATTAGAACAACGCGTACCCCGGACCCCTTGATTTCTGCAGAAAATTTCATTTGGGATATGTAATTATGCAAGGTTATTACTTTTCTAAATGTTCTTCTCCTTATATAAAATACCCAAAAAAACAAAACCCGCCATCATGTATAAATTCCAAATTCCCTCTAAATCCACCGCACCAGACGCCCACGTTATTATAACTTGTGTTAGGTATCCTTCTTCGTCTTCCGGTGTTCAGTTCATTACCAGAAGTACGTAGCGTCCTCAAAATGTAGCAGCGTCTTCCTAAATAGATCTAATTATTGTTAAAATACAATTACAACCTCCATTTGTCATCATCAGCGTGAGAACTTAGTTGGACAATGTCTACTTCCGCTAGCGAAAAAGATTCCCATCTGGTGAACTCCGACAGAAGTATTATTTCTTCCACCTACGCTACTCAAGCAAATATAGTAAGTAAATAAACATCTGACAGTCTTTCTTGCTATGCTGATCTGCATAATACAACTGAGTATATAATTCTATCATTCCATAAAATTGTTTACTAAATAAGTCTTCTGCTATTCCACGTTGTGAGCAAAAATATCTCCATAAAAATATCCATTTTTTTTTCGTATGGCGCGTCACATTACACGTGTATGCAATATGCTTCAAATAAGAACATGCTAGATAATTAGTAATAAATAGAGAAGGTAGTCAAATTTCAAAGTTATTTATAATCAGGCCAGAGATTGTACTTCTTTTCTTGCCTGGCTCATACTTCTTGCCCTGGCCCAGTTGGGAAAAATGTAGCCACAGTAGGCCCAGGCCCTATAAGAACCCTTGAAGTTCTGGCAATTTATGGCCCGAGCCCGTGCAGATCACTAATACGCAAGTCTAGCCTTCTTATTAAGTTGATTAATGATCAAAAATTTATTCATGAAAAGTATTATTATTTACATATTTAAAATATTGAAAAGTGACAAGACACGAGAAGAGATAATGAGTAAATACTTCATTTTCTCTTGTGTTCAAGTAAATTACGTATTTTATTTATGGACCTTAGGGATCTAAGGCTCAGGCCGGGATAAGGGACGCGGAACGATGTGGAAAGGCAGCGGCCCTAGCCATACAGAAGGTACCATTCGCCTGTTGAGACTGAGGAAAACCTCAGTCAGGATGGTTCGAGCCCACGCTCGACCTACCCAATGCCGCTTGGCTGTCAGACAAACTACACCTAATGTTTTCTTGTGTTGTGGAAGTTATGTTTGTTATTGTTAGGATAAGGATTGCAATTATTTTTTTCTTACTTCTTGATTTAATTCAAGATCTCTTACCGATTTTTTTTTTAAGAAATTGAAAATTCATTTTGATCTGGCCAGGGCCAGGGCTCAAAAGCTTTTGCCATTTAGGTTTCCAAACATTGTCACTAAATGAAAGAAAAATTGTCAGAATTTGACCCAGATTACGTGCCGTTTCTGTTTTTCAGGTAGGTTAATAAATTGAGCAGTAATTTATACATAAAAATTATTTTTTTTTCTCTGGGCGTATTTTCTGGTTTCGGGAAACATTATTGAAAAAAGTAACACTCTAGAATTTGACATAGGAATCAGAGCTATTTGAATTTGTAAGATGCATCAATAACTATGGAAGCTATTTAAGCTTCAAAATGTCGGTACTTATTGTTTCGATTTATTGTTGGGCTTTCAGTGATTTTATTTAAAAAATGAAATTAGAATTTAAACTACATTGTATAATCACTTAGGTGTGATCGGTATCCCCTATGAGGCTATTCTTGCGGACGGACAGACAGAAACAAATATTGCTACCCTAAACAGGCAGATAGAAATGTTTTAGGCCACGCAGCGTTTCTGAACCTATGCTCTCCGGACCACCAGTGGTCCACGAAGATGGGACAAGTGGTTCGCAGCCAGACTTGAAAATGTAATTCTAATTTAATTAAATTTGAAATATCAAAACAAAACACATTGAAATTTAAAAGTGAGTAAAAGTCTGTTCAATGATCATTCACTTTATAATACTTCTACTTTGTTTTACTGTTATTTCTGTAGGTATTCAAATCATGCTTTAAGATTATTATGTTAGAAATCGCATAGTATGCCTCAAATACCAGTAAAACACATACAGTTTTCTTCTTCTTTAATACTTAGTGGTCCGTAGAATTGTTTCAGACATGTTACTGGTCCTTGGATTTAAACGCTGCTTCAGTGAATGCGCAAATACGAAGGACTCTACAATTCACAATTTTATTTTAGCTTAATTTCAAATTAAACAATTAAAATTAATCTGGTTGGCAATACTGAAATACCAAAATGAATCCTGCTGTTTTTCTTTATCCTTCATGAATCCATAATGGAAGCAGATTGTAAAGCTTTAGTTACGTATTTTCTTTAAATGTATTTTTATGGTTTCAAAGGTCCCCTTGCGTGACGCATCATAGACAGAAGGCGTGGGAAGTGTGAAACTGAAACTGACGCCATCAACAGACACAAACAAAAGCGTCTGACTGTGGAATTCTGACTACAACATGACTTCTATTAGAGCTTTTGAAAAGGATTTTTTTCTTTTATCAAGATGATACAATTTCAAGTATTCATAATTCATATATACTCACAAAGAGGCACGCACATAATTGAATGTTACGAATGTAATTTTATCATCCTATTAGCCCCACTTCTTTTGTTAAACTTAATAAAGAAGCCAAAATATTCAAATGTGTATGAAATATCGTCAGTCTTAAGTTCAATTTAAAGAATTGAAAAATTTGGGGAAATAGCCGGGTATAATCACAGAAAACATATTTAAAAGTTCATTCTTGTTTTCTATTGTTTTTTTTTATGTTTTAACCATTTAGAGAACAAAAGAGAATACTAGTTTCTGAATTGACCTCGGCGTGGCAGAGAAGTTAGCGCTTGGACACGAGTTCAATTCTCGCCTGGGTCTAATGATTTGGTGTTCTCTAAAGCGTCTGTTATTCTCTGAGTCGGATAAAGTATTGTCCCCCCATTGGCACGTTGTCTGATAGTAATGCATTATGAAACCATACGTCACAAGTAGATACCTATCTTGTTACTCGCTTCATTATGGCAGGGCCGCAGCTTGTATTTTAGCAACAGGGTTCAAACATTGAGTTTGACGCCCCTTTGAAAAGCCAAAATCGTACGAGGACCGGAGTATACGTTAATTCATTATAACCAAATTGAGCCTATGTAAATTATATTATCACTCAACGCAGCTTTTAAAAAAATAATATATATATTTTGTTATATGTACCACTCTAAAATTAATTCTTTTCACAAAAGTCACGAAAATTGTCAAGAATTCCAAATAAATGAATTTAAAAAGTTTAACTTCGCGTTAGAATATGCGATTCTAAAAATAAAAAAAGATTGAAAAGGGCTTGAACCAACTGTTCGTATACGCGGATGATGTAGATTTAATAGGGGAAGATATAGATGCACTAGAAAGTAACACCGATGTCTTAGTAGAAACTTGCGATGAGATAGATCTACAGGTAAACATAGAGAAAACAAAATACATAACAAGCCGAAACACTGAGATTGAAGGAAATAAATACATAACAATTAATAATGAGATCATAGAGAAAGTAAACAAATGTAAATACTTAGGAGCATAATTATGTAACAAGCAAGAACGAGGTAAAAGGTAAAAACAATAGTATCCCCTGTGCCATACGCACACGCCGTGAACGACGCATGGAGTATATGAAGGTGGCGCTCCACATATTCTCGACCTACGGTACGAAGTGAGGTCGGGTAACGGAATAAATAAAAAGTCGTTTAGTATCGGGCAACACGTGTTTCTATTCAGTCCAGAAACTCCTTACCTCGCGATTAATATCAAGAAAGTTAAAATTAAAAATATGCAGAACGTTTTTTCTCCCGATAATACTTTAAGGTTGCAAAAGTTGGAGTACGACTCTAGCAGATAAATATAAATTACGAGTGTTTGAAAATAAGGTTTTCAGAAAAATGTACGGTCCGAAATGGGACGAGATGACTGGAGAATGGAGGAGACTGCATAATGAAGAACTTCATGGAATGTACGACTCACCCGATGTTGTAACAATAATGAAATCACGACGACTAAGATGGGCAGGCCATGTAGCTCGGATGGGAGAAAATCTAAGATTATATTCCATCTTGGTTGGAAAGCTGGAGGGGAAGAGACCGTTGAGAAAACCGAGATGACTTTGGGAAGACAATATTAGAAAATATCTTCGAGAAGTAGGTGTTTGTGATGAAAACTGACTTGATCTTGCTCAGGATAGATCTCGATGGCGAACGTTTGTTACTACAGCGATGAACTTGAGAGTTCCGTAAGCCA
The DNA here is from genome assembly GCA_022664845.1 of Lepisma saccharinum. NCBI lineage: Eukaryota > Metazoa > Arthropoda > Insecta > Zygentoma > Lepismatidae > Lepisma > Lepisma saccharinum. Next base: position 5,373 of record JAGDQP010034870.1, on the reverse strand, counting down.
TAGAGTAAGCAAGTTTGCTTTATTGGTTTAAGTCAACTGATAGGTGTAAGTCTCATTTACAAATCTCATCAAAAGAGAAGAATAGTGGAAACAAGACGGGTAGAGCCTAGTTTGAAGCTATGCCATCTTCTCATTAGTCTAAGGACTAACTCTGGATGAACCTGTTTGAATGGCCAACCGCTAGGTTTTAACCTAGGACCTACCGAGAGGGATGTCAACGATCTACAGATTGCATAGGGGTTTTGAGGACATATGTGCATTCGAAATAAAGCAGTTCTATCTGGCCAATTATATTGTGATGAAAATGTGTACAAAGGTACATGTTTATTCAACAAAATCAGGTACGAATGGCGGCTTTTATGCGGGACCTGAAGTGACTGAATGCGCGGAAGGTGGTCTACATGGAAGCGGTGATGTTATAGGGATGTTTATTAGTAACGCGTTCAAAACCGCCATACATACATAATATAATCAATGTATTTTAAATCGAGTGTTTTCGGGCACTACACGTTTTGTATTGAATTTTACTTGTGGCCTTTAGTCATCTAAAGATTAGACCGAGAGAGGGAAGGGGAAAGGATGCAGGAGTCTGTCGTCTAGGATCTAAGTTGAAGGTACCATCCCAGCATTTTCCTGTTGTGACTAGGGAAAACATTGCAAAAACCTAGTTAGGATGGTCGGCTGCTGTGATTGAACCCACAACCTACCGAATGCTAAGTCAGTGAGCCACGCTTGCTCGGTACTACACGTTTTTTGTCATATGGTCATGGAATTTGTCATCCAGGTATTATTGGGTATTCTGAACCGTATCAGCATGTGCGGAGTCTTCCTGAAACACGTACATCCATAAGTCATCCAGGGCTTAACAAGTGTTTGTAGTATCTGGAAGACACGTCCTTCGCTACTCCCCATTCCTAGCACCATCATTGTTGCTGAAAACCTAGTGTGCATAGCCATGGAAACATCTGAAGAGACTTCACCGGTCATTTACTATGCTCAGCTTTTGGTCCTGATCAAAATCTTTCTCATCAGAGAGAAAATTGAGCATTCTTCTGGATTTTTCACCTTGTTCGGTAACCGCTTTGCAACAGACAGGAAAGTTTCTTGTGTTCCCACTGTATTAAACTGGCCTCTTCTCATTGGTAGTAACGCCACATATCTGATTGCGCCCCAAAACACCTGCAGCTCCTTCGCGATAGTGGTAATTGGCTCTACGAGCTTATCATTAACAGCTGTATAATCTCGGGTATCCTGGTGTTGTCCGAGGGTTGAACATGCCGTTTTCGTTTCGATATAGAACTTTTCAAACTTTGTGTATTAAGTGATCACTTTTAGAAGCACTGCAATCTCTAAACCACTCTGTTTTGCGTAGATGACAACAATCACAGAGCTTCTCTTCATCTGGTATGTGTTACTGTTTCTTTATTTCAAGTATTATGAAGCATTCAGTGTAGATGTAAGTATTTGTTTGGTAACGTTGGAGCGGAGAATTGTTCAATTCCTGTGCGTTTTGGGGTTAAGTTCAGTATACGGCATCCAACTGCGGAAGGTGTGCGGTAACCGAACCAAATCTCACCTGCTCTATTCTAATCTAACCTAATCTGTTCTAATCTAACCTAGTAGGAAAACTGAAATAACTTTAATCTGGAGAGCCTTAAAGAATGTGGATGCAATATACCGAATAAATGCCGTATTTTGTTTTACTCTGTAGATTTCCTGCAACCAATGCATGTCGCGTGAATTCTGTAATAATTCAACTGATATATAAAATTTTGATGAATGTAAGATGATTAGAACATGGGGAGGGGTTTCATTTTGGTGAACGAGAGTGATGGTTCATGAAATTACTGACAACTGTTCGCTAAAAAAAAAGCAGGAGTCAAAACGAAAGAAGTTAACAACACAGAAATCTGATTTGAGAACTATTGGTTTACTTATCGAAATAGTACAATTCTCTTGTGTTTCGAAGCATTACAAAAACACCACTTTGTCCATAGATTAGTTCTGCGTATTCCATTAGCCCAAAAAAAATCAGAAATAAAAGATCTGTTTGCCCAACATTTGCATACTTTGATACACTATTATGGATTTCACCGGAGCCGGAGCCAGCCGTTAAAAATGAAGCCGGAGCATTTTGTCAAATAGAGCATAACGGTGTAGATTACCACCGCCATCTTGGTATGACCTATCCATTGATTTACATGGGAATTGTTTTACTCGTCATGTGTCTCTCACAAGTATAATTATTATTCAAGTTCCGCTTTCACGAAATTTGCCTTGGTGGTTATTTTGACTCGTAGAGTTTTTGGTTTGTGAAGTTTCATCAAATATATGAGTATAATATATCATTAATAATTTACCATACAAATCACAATATGTCAACAGGAAATTATACTATTCGTGTGTAAAAATATTGCATTTCTATAAACATGACGATATATATATATATATATACATAGTATATCAATAACATGCAGGTAAAAGGTCGAGAAACTGCAACTATAATACAAATTTGTCTCTTTTGGAAATTGAAAACTTGTACCTATTCATGAGATTATTCACGCATCATAGATTTCCTTCACCCCGTATCCTCTCGTCAACTCTAAGACATTTTTTCTTCTGCCTTGGCAAAATTGTACCTCAACAGCAGAGAAAAAAAGAAGCAAACGAGAGAAGAAGAAGAAAACCAAATCCCTTCATGGAAGGAGAGGATGTAAAAAGGAAAATGTCCGCATCTTGAAGGGAAATCTTCTTGAGAAGATGCAATGATGGATGGCGACAAGAGGGATTAAGCTATCAATTTTGAGCTTCTGTGACGCTGGTGGTGTCTCCTTTTACACACGCGTGCGACCTCTGAATAAACACGGACCAACCGCTGAGGTGAAAACCGTGTCACCACTGCGAGGTTCGCTTCAATCCTCTTCACAAACCGTGCAAGTGTAATTCTTCTGTAGAGCCCTCGTGTATAACTTGAGAAAGAGAGAGAAAAACAGGAAAGGAAGAAGAACGTGGAGCAGATTTTTGAAAAGAAAAACTACAAAAAAGAGACGAAACTGGAGGAAACGTTGTAGTGGGTAAAAAAGGAAGAAAAAATGATGGGTTAAATGTTGTATTCGTACGAATAACATGTCTGCATGAGACTTGTAGAACGGGAACGGGAAGCTAAACACTTTATTCCAGGAGGGTTCCTTTTCCTTTATCTTTTTTCGAGTAGGGAGCAGCACACGGGTGGCGGTAGTAGTGGTGTCGCCATTGAGAGCCATTCGGCCGTAAGACTGAGGAGTCTGCTTTCTATTAAAGGGGATTCGCGTTCATTCGCGCGGACCGCCAAGATCAAGAGCTCTTTTGATCGCAGGATGGTTGAAGAGAAGAGCGAAGAGGCTTTCCAGGAAAACTCTAGATGTGGTTGTACGTATTCTCATTTGTGTTAACTCGAAATCAGTGTTGCAAACTAAAATTCGTGAAATTAAATTCAACATTACCACTACAGAAAATAAAAACTAAAACTTTCACTTGAGATGATCTGAAAGCTACAAGATACTTGTATCTCTCCACTACTTGCTTTAACGAACGTTACATTTGGGAGAAGAGGAAGCACATATAAGTCTAAAGGAAGCACATGTAAATTTAAAACAGATTTTACTACGAACTATTTATCTTTTGCGATCTGCACAGGATTCATGTGAACAAGTGGGACAATTAATGCAAAGGGGAAAAAATTTGATGAGTTTTTTTTAGTATTTAAATATCCTGATGTATTAGAAGCTCTAACTTAAATTATATTGGAAAGTTTGGTTGAATTTGACTCAATTGTGATGTCCCAATACGTGTTAAATAATTGAGTTTTCTTGTTATGGAAATAGTAAATGTTCTAACATTTTGATGTGGTTAAAGCATCAAGACTGTTCCCCAACATCAGGATTTTAATGATGGTTGGAATTAAATCAATCAATCCCATGTAATCCTCGACTATGTGTGTAATAAATGAGTCTCCTTACCGTGGAACTTGTAAACAAATTAGCATTCTAATATAGATGGTATAAAAGTCAGATTCTTGTTTCTGGAGAGTGATAGGAAAGTGTGGAAATGCTCTTATATGTTTGAATTTCTAAAAGAAATGGAAAGCATATACACAGTAATGGATACTGGATGGAAGGCACTACCTGTTGGAGGGTTTGTTTATAATGGCCGCCATCTTGAAGTCCGCCATATTGAATCGATTGATTTGCTTAAATGGGAAGGTGGTTGTGTAACATGTCATTTTGGGCTAGAATTTTACGAGAAATACGATTCTTGTATCAGTTTTGTTGTAAGTATATTATTGTGAGAGGAAAGGGTATGTGACACCCGTCTGTGCAAATGATGCAATAGTCTGAAAACTCCCATTTTCTTTTGAAATAACAGAGGAAATCAAACACAAATGCATACAAATCCATATCGATAGGGCATTGTAGCCATGAACAATTTGTATGAGCTTGGGTTTCATTTCCTTTGTTATTTCAAAACAAAATGTGTGTTCAGACTATTGCGTCATTACCCCCAGACTAGTGTCCCATAACCTTTTCTCTCATAACAATATATTTACAGCAAAACTGATATCAGAATCGTATTTCTCGTGAAATTCTAGCCGAGAATGACATGTTACACGACCC